>JAQIXS010003535.1:0-17809 GCA_034700785.1 Rossiulus vilnensis | reverse complement strand
GCCATAAGGGCGTAAGTGCCATAGAGCAGACAGAATTTTGGTACATGATTTTTCTGTGGCAGAGGAAATAAAAAATAGTCAATGGCGATGTCAGCAGAGGGCCACACACTCGGCCGCGGAAGATGAAGGGTACGATGCAACGACTGCAACGAGAAACAAGTGATGGCGGCAACAAATGATGATGATAGAAAGAGAGAAAGAGGGGAGAGGAGGGCGACATCAACGGAGGAAGAGCGAAGGACGAAACGAGACCCGCGGCGACACCACGGGGTTTTGCGCATGTCGGCCACCAGGCGGAGCCACACTCGCCGAGAAGCCGCGTCGGCTGCTACGGGTTTGGAACCCGTTGCGAATAAAACCCTACTTTGCTTGAAGATATGAACTCCCAAGTTTTACCGCAAACCAGCGACAATCGACGGGTGGTCATCCAGCCATTTTTCAAAAATAAAATTTGGGAAATACAGGCTTTTTTGAACAAATATAGGATAAAATATTTTGTAAATTTAAGCATGACACACCCAAAAATACTTCATGACAGTATTTTAAGGGGTGGGAGAAACCGTAGTTTAGTTTAAAATGTTGAATTTTAGCCTGCAATTTCACACAAAAATTTGCTTGAGAAACGTCATCATTAAAAGGAAGGCGATGGGCAAAAATTTCACAATTTTTTTAAAAAATGTAGCCTTTTTCAAGGAGAAGGTAGTTTTGTTTGTTGAACCACCCTTTGGTCTATGAATGCTAACAATTAATGATAACCTTCTAAATTGGTGAAAATTAGGAAACAGGACATTTTGCCAAAAAATTAGGAAATATAGAATGTTGCCAAAAAAAGGCAAATATTGGATGGATTAAAAAAAACATAGGAAATTGCAGGATAGATTAGGAAACACAGGATTTAAAGGATGTCTGTCTGGGATGACTGGATGGTAAGCCGCACTTTTGCCGCAGGCTCCTCCGGTGGGCCACCTGCGTCTCGCTTCGCCTCGCTCCCACAAATTTTCACTCGCGTTCCAAGTTTACAAAAAAAATAATAATAAAATGGGACTAAAAACGGCTCTATTTTACTGTATAAAATCACAGGTATTCAATTTTTTTCCAACCTCCTTGGGCGCCATTTCATGTTCCGCGCCCGGAAGGTCGCACTGGTTTTTTTGTGTTTCGGAGGAGAGTCTGCGTGTGAACCTTGATGCCCGAACTGCTGCTGCCGTGTCCAGTAAAAACAGCACTTAGCCGTGCGGTCCGGTCACCGCCTCGCACGTCCGCGAGATCCGGAGGTAAAAAAAGCGACGGCACCTTCAATATATATATATACATTATAATTTTTTTTTTTACATTTCTACAAAACCCACGTAAGAAACTCGCTCGTCCTCCCGGGCAGCAGCAGAGGGCCTTTTAGACACGCACACCAGTCACCAAGGGGCGCTTCGGGGGTTTACCCCGGACGAGTCGCCCGACGCAACAATCACCGCTGAAAGAAAACAACAAAGAAGAAAAGGATAATTCAGCCCCTGTCAGAGTTATTATGTCCATCGTTTTGCTTTTCGCTTGGTTGAGCAATGTGGGCCGATCGGCGGGGAGCTCGGGGGACGGCAAGCAATGTTCGGACCCGCTTGCAGAGTCGGAACCGCACTCGCGAGGGTCCACGCGATCCGTGGAGATCCGTCTTCGCCTTTGCTTCCGGTGAAACGTCACCAAATGTTCGTCTTTGAACGGCACACCTTCGCGGGTGGAGACCAGGCCCCCATCGTGGAATGATTGGAACAGAGACGAGAGCCGCGGCTGGTCACGTGGAACGCCGCATCCCTGCGGAACGGGGCTCGACCTCTACCTTCACCCTTTTATCTTCAACTAAGAATTCTAAACAGGCAGGGCGATGTCCTCAGCCTCTATAATGGGTTTCTTCAAAAGCTTGCATTTCATTCTTTGTTTCAGGTGCGATCGCCAAGGGTCAACTTCGAATTCAATTTCGGTTAGCCGGAATTTGATGAGCACACGCAGAGGTCAATCGAATTGGGATTATAACCTCGTAATTAATTTGCCAGTGAAAAGAAGCCAATCTGCCATCAATCAACAGCAACAACAGCAGTGTTTAGATTTCATCGGCTGCGAGCAAATACGTTTAACGAACGAGTTCAGGCATACCCCGCATTTACACACGAGTATTTCCGACATTTCATTTTACATCACGTGATTAAAACATTCACAGTAAAACGTATAAAAGAAAACACACTAGAAGACAAGCTGATGTGAAAATCAAACTTGTATGTAGTCTAAACAGAACTTTTTTTTTTCTGAATTTATTGGAGAATCCACATCCCCAGGAGCGTTTGATTATCGGTCTAATTTTGGGCCAAACATACGGTAAATTTTTCATAATTTTTTTAATTACAGTGAAACCCGTCAAATTGACCATCTTTTGAGGGTTCCTTGAATTCTGACCACTTGTTCGGGGTCCCTCAGTATATTGACCGCTGAAGGGTTCTTTGTGTCCAAATACACTTTAAGTAAGCATATTTAGTTTTCAAAACTGTCCTTCAGAATGTAAGTTCCACACTGTAATTTCAAATCAAATTTTAGTAAATTTAATATTGCATCATATTGTGTTCTTCTGTTGATTAAAATTTCCATTTCAAATTTTTGAAACTACAAGATCAATATTGATTGTAAAATTGAATTTTATGAGCTTGTAATTGCAGCATGGCATCAGCAAAATCAAATTTCACAATTCCATTGTAAGAACAATCTTAATCATAATGAAATATTCAATAAATAACTTACTGAATGTGCGTTCATGTAAAGTTTGAATTGAAGTGATACTAATTAACTTTGAAAAAACTGGGGAAAAAATTGTTTTTCTTCAAAGTTTTGTAAACATTTTTTTCTCGATACATTGACCACTTCACTAAGGTGACCAACTTGCAGTGGGGTATGCCTGTACAACTAACGGTCACCATACTTACTCGCATATAAGCCGCGTGTAAACCACATCTCGACACCGGATCTTAGTTTAAAATAAAATAAAATCATCAATCACAAAACTAACTTTTACTCGGTTTTCTTAAAACAGATTAAACCTGCCTCAAAACCTTAAATACCAATTCCATTTAGTATCCCACCAGCGGCAAGTGATATGACACGTGGTAGGGGTGGGTGTAATCCATCAACCCAATAAATTAAGTCCATTTCTGTTCACTTTTGGGACGAATAGAAAGGCTGTGTCGTTAATTGGAGCGTATAAGCCGCACCTGAAAAGTCTTTCCGAAAAGGTGCGGCTTATGCGCGAGCCAATACGGCGATGTCTCGTGCGGCCCAATCAATCCCTTGTCGGAATTCTCATTTGACCCTTCGGATCCATGCAACACTCGGGTATTTCACTTTGCAACTGCCGGAACTCCATCAGCCCCAGCTTCTCCTGCTTCTTCACCGCTCCGGCTGATCCTCCTCACGCCTCGTGCCGGTGACCAACCGCCGGCTCGTCCTGCCCGTGAAGCACGCTGGACGGAGTCTTCCACCGGTGCGAGCGCCAGCTCGATGCCGGGCATCCGGCCTCGGGGAGCCTTCCGGCCCGCCCTCACCTCCCCACGGAGGCCGCGGGGGATGTCGAACTTCAGAAGCCGCGGGGTTCCTCCGGCTGCGTTCAGTCCTCGTCGGAGAGCGGCTCGTACTGCGAGGACATGAGCGGGGCCGGCTCGCCCCGGGAGGCGGACACGGGCGAGTTGCTGCGGCTGGAGCCGGAGAGCGACTGCGGCTGCGGCTGGGTGGAGGACGGAGCGTTGGCGACGGCCGAGGGCGAGGCGGGGCCTGGGCCCAGGGAGCGCACAGAAAGCGCCGAGAAGGGGTACGTGTAGGTGGTGCTCACGCCTCCCATGCCAGAGCTGGGGAAGGCGGCCGGGGTGCTCACCGTGCTCGAGATGCTGGGGTTGGGGTACTGCGCAGGGCCACTCGAGGTGGCCCCGCCATGGGTCGAGCTCACCGACTGGCCCGGGTCCACCCCGTTGGACGAGGTGGCCGCGAAGGTCTCGTCTCCCCGCTCCGAGGTGGATATGCCCTCCTGAGGTGGGGGCGAGATGGGCTCCAGCTTGGAGGAGGTTGCGCTGTCGATGGCCGGGGACTCGTCGATGACCATCTCTCCGGACTGTGGGCTGTCCACCATGCGCGACATCTCCGCCTTGTCCGTCTTGCCGGAGCTGACCTCGTCGTCCCATGGCGCCTTGCGGCTTCTGCCGCCCGAACTCTGCGCTTCGGCCAATCCACTCGCGGACTCCTTCCGGCTGGACTGCGGATAATCGGGCGAAGATGACGATGACGACGACGTCTGGATGCCGCTGGCAGAGACTCCGTACGTCGATGAGAGCCCACTGTTGCCCACCTGGTCGCTGGAGCTGCTCAGCTGGTGCCCTCCGGCCTGCAGGTCTCCCTCGGAGCTCTCGGCCACCGACCTCTCAGTGGAGCTCTCGGGCGCCGCGTGGGTGTCCGTGCGGGGCCGCTTACGCGCGGCCTCCTCATCGTGTGGGGCATCCGAGCTGCTGGGCGAGACGGAGCTGCGGCGGCAGTCGGGGGAGCGTGCCAGTCTCCCGCTGTCACGGCACTCGGAGCTGCCGGAGACCTCCATGGCGTCGAAGCCGCGCTTGTAGGCGGCTCTGGGCGCCGCGGTGGAGCTGGTGGCGCCGCCGGCGGGCTCCAGCTGGTGGAGCAAGGCCCCGGGGTGCGAGTGGTAGATTGCACCGGGCACGTACTGCGAAGCAGGCCCGGGGAAGGGGGGCTCGGATGGGTCCGCGGGGCGACTGTACTTTGAGGTGGTGGGGGGCTCCTCCTCCAGCTTTCTCTCGGACGTCTTCCGCATCTCCTCCACGATCTTTATAATAATAATGGTAATAGTAATAATAACTTTATTCCCAAATTGGAAATGGAACAGAACGGACAAAGGCCGCTTCACATTCGGAGGTTTCAACTGTCGAAAAATTTTCATTTCTGAAGAGAAATTCACAAAATTGGTGTTGGAAGTTTCAAGTGGTTTTACGGGCAATTTTAACCCTACTTAAAAAAAACAAAAGTTACTCTCGATAACAAACTAAGTCAAAAGTTAAAAATTTTACGAATAAGTGAATCTTTCTTAAAATTTAAGGCCTTCTTAAGGCCGTGCGAGCAAATAGAGCACTCAATATTTCTTCAACTACTACTGCCCGTGGAAGAAAGTACAGTGTTCGCTCTTTCAGACATATTGTACCCATTTTTAATTGTTTTTCATTATCCGAGTTAGTCGAGGTCCTGACACTGGAATAACCGACCTTCCACCGTCAGCGTTAAAGCCTCTAGTGTGAAGCAGCCTTACACGTGCGCATCGCTCGTATCATACCTTGTGCTTGACGTAGTTCTCGAAAGGCGAGATGCCGCCCTGGGCGGCGGCGGCGGCCTCCGAGCTGTCGGGCGCCCGCCGCGCAGTCAACAAGCTGGTGATGTTGGGGCTGGTGAGCCAGGGCGAGGCCTGTTGCGTGGTGCTGGACGCCTCGCCCGGGTTGCTGTCCGGGGCTGGGTTGGGGGGCGAGATGGGCTCCACCTGGTAGCCGGGCGCAGACCTGCGCACTTCCGGTTTCGCGGCATCAGACGGCCGCGGCGAGTTGGACTGCGCGATGCGGATGATCTGCCGCTCGTCGGGCGCCAGCCGCCCAGACTGGGGCGAGATGGGGCCCTGGATGCGGGACCTCGGAGGACTCCTTCTCTGCTGTTGTTGCTGCTGCTGCTGCTGTTGTTCCTTCTGCATCTCCTTGTCCTGCTGCAGCGCCCTTCGTAATTTCCAGCTGTACGTGTGCTGGGCCGCGCTCTCTTCATCCGGCGACTTGCCGCGCTGCGGGGGGTGCATCGGGACCCCCATGGGGGAGCCCAGCCGGTTGTCCACGGCCTCCTGGGGGTACATCCTGGCGCTGGGACCGGGCCTGCCGTACTGCATGGCTGCCATGTGGGGGTCCATGCCCATGGCCTGGTAGTCGTCCGTGATGACCGCATCCACGTGCTCCTTCAGGAGGAACTTTTGGCTGCCGGCGGAAGACGAAGAAGGGGGTTGGGGCGTGCGGCCGCGGCTCTTGGGCCGGTCTGCGTAACTGCTGGCCGGGGGAGCGGGTGGTCCGTCGTCGATAGTGACCACGATCTCCTCCTTGGCAGCCTTGCCGGCCCGTGCCGCAGCCATCTTGTAGGGCAAAATCTGGTCGTCTGGTCCCGAGGCCTCCGGGCTCTGCTGCCGGTAAACGGGCCTGTCAGTCGCTTGCCCTCGCCGCGGAGGCGAAGTCGTGTTCTTGTCGATGTGGTGCGAGATGATGGCCTCGATGAGGTTGGCGGCCGTGAGGGGGGGCTGGATCTTCTCGCCGCCGGGGGGCGCCTCCTTGGGCTCGTCCTTCTCGAGCGAGTCGAAGAGCAGCTTGGAGGCGTCGTGGCCCAACTGCCTGAACGTGGTGGCGTTGCGGGCCGCGTACGCCGAGTAGGCCTCCAGGGACGAGGATCGCCTGCTGCTGTTTAGGTCCTGGGGGGGAGAGGCCCTCCTGGGGTCGCTGTACCCGCTGCCGTTGCCGTTACCCCCTCCGCTTCCCCCTCCTTGTCCAGCTCCGCGCACGAACATCGCGTTCTGGTCCCCTGCACTGTCCACGTCCGGTGCCGCGTCCCTGGGCGAGGGCTGCCCCCCAGCCATCTTGTAGCGCATCATCCTCTCGGCCTCCATGCGCGTGTAATCCGGTCTGACAAAGTGTTGCTGCTGCTGCTGCTGTTGTTCTTGTTCCATTTGGTACATCGCACGAATCTTGCGCTCCCGGGACTCCTCCATCATGGAGTTGTCTGCGCTGCCCCTGCCACCCATGTCGTACTTGTGTCGGTCCTGGGGCGAGGCCATGGCCATGGCCCCGGACCGACCGGGGTCCATGTGGTGCGAGTCGGGGAAACCACCCTTGTGAGGTCCTTGCTCCGGCATCTTGTCCTCCCTGGGTCCCATGGCCAGGTTGCCAGCTTGCTGCTGGCCGTGCGAGAGCATCGCGATGTGGTGCGAAACCGCATTGTGCTTGGACAGGTCCTTGCCAGAGGCTACGGGCAGGCCCGGAGTCTGTGCGTAGGCCACGTCCACGAGGGCGCTGAAGGCGTCGTGACCGTGCGCATGGACGTGACGCGGTGACGGTGCTCCGCCTTTCGATGGTGCCGACGATGACGAGCAGATGGAACTGGCGTACGCGGAATCTATTTCAGAGGGTTTGGGCGACTGGATGACCCCCGCCATCTTGCCCTTGGGCGTCACTGAGGAGGCGGTCCGGATGACGCCGCGAGACTGGCTCGGCGGTGGCGTGGGCATGCCAGAAGGGCTGCTTCGGGGTCCCCGGGACCATGGCGGCGGAGGCTGCCCAACGCCGCACCCCGGGGACGGGTTGTTGGTGGGCTGCGGAGGCGGGTCCAGGATGTCAATGGGTGAGGATGGGTGCCGCACCAGCCGCGGCTCCGGGTGGAGGTAGGCCCCGGGAGGCAACCCCGGCTGGGGCGGGTAGGGGTACATCGGGTGCAGCCGGTGATCTTGTGGGCTGTCGCCACGGGCGCGCGGCGATAACCGCGCATCCTTGTCGCCCGAGCTTCTGCGCACCTGCATCTGCTGTGAGATGTAGTAGTCGGTCATGATGGTCTGCCGCGAGCTGATCTGCGACTCCGTGGCGAAGGGGGGCCGGGCGTACGGGAAGCCAGCATAAGGGAAACCAGCTGGCGGCGGCGGCGACATGCGGCGATAGTACTGGTCCGGCGACCGCTCGTACATCATGGGGCGGGGTGGCATGCCCCCCTCGGCCATCATCATCATGCCACGGGGTCCCGGCTCAGGTCCCCCCTGGGTCATCTGCTGGGATAGAGGCGGCGCATCGCTACGGCGCTTCGGCATGCCGGACTCGTGCATGACCGGGGTCCCCAGGGTGATGGAACCTCCCTCCTTGACGTGCTGAGGCGGGGTGAGCTGCCGCAGGAAGTCGTCGTAGCGGGCGCTCGTATGCGGAAGCGGAACTGCAGGCTGGTTGACGGGCGTTCCGTGCGTGATGGAGCCAGAGAGGCCGGAAGGCACCATGCCCATGTGGGGCGGGGGTGGTTTGTCCTGCTTCGGTGAAAGCTTCGGCGAGAGAGAAGGATGATGGTGCTGCTTGCCGACATTGACCAGGGGCGGAGGATGGCTGCCTCCCCCCTTCATGCCGCTGCCAACCTTGCACACAGAGCTGGACGAGGACGGTGGAGACCGGCCCTGCGACACGTAGTGGTGCTGGGGCGACGGGGCCCTCTGGCCACTGGCAGGGTGGTGGATGTGCGGAGGCGATTTGGCGCGCGGCTCCGGCTGCCGCACCACGTAGTACGTGTCTCCGCGGTGCGGCTCGGGTGGCAGGTGGCCCTCGCCAGTCCGGCTGTACTGGTTCGAGTGCGCAGGCGGTGGCGCCCCCAGGGTGCGGTCGGCCGGGTGGTGGATGCTGTGGTGGGACATGTGGCGCATGGGAGCCTCAGCGGCGGCCTTCTGCGGCACTGAGGGCGACATGCGGAAACCGGAAGCAGAAGCCTTGCCGTAGTCGGGTCCAGGACTGGGCCGCTCGCGCTTCATGGACAGGTCCTCGGCCTTGTACTGCTCGGAGTTGTCGGGAATGTAGAGGTTGACGGTGGGCAGCGGCTCGCGATGCATGCCGGTGGTTGGGGGCGGGCCGGGGTAGCAGCGCGGCGGTGTTGGAGCGCCCCCTAGGTTCTGCGGCTGCTGTTGGTGGTGTTGTTGTTGTTGGTGTTGTTGGTGGTGGTGGGGTTGTTGTTGTTGTTGGTGCTGCTGCTGCTGGGGGTGGTGGTGGTGATACGAGGGGGCGTACATCAGCGAGGGCTGGACCTGGTGCTGCTGCGCCGTGGGCAGGTGCGCCACGGGGCCGTGCGAGGTGGGCACCTGGGACGGCGCGGCAATGTACTTCTGCAGGGGAGGTGCTTCGGCTTGTGGAGGCGCCTGCGGCTGCTCCCTGGGACGATTCGCCTGGAAAGTAAAACAGAAATGAGAGTGTTGCATTAAAATAGTGTACTTATAATATACAAATGCAGTATTGGGGTGTTTGCAATTTCTAAGATTTGAAATGTGAGACTTTATTTGATCAAATTTTAGATCCATTTTAGGATTTTTAAACATTCGCCTTTTTTGGATACAAACGCCATACTAGCTCTCAGAAATCACTGTGGGAAATCTGTAAACAGTTTTATGTGGTTGCTTTCGGTTTTAGATCTACAAACCACGAAAACACTGTCAATTGCGAATCATCCTGAACAATGTTAGTTAAGTCACTTTCTAACTTCCATTGAACTTACCTTCATGGCATTGGGCTTGGCAGAGCGTCTGAGGATGTCCTGAATGTTGGGAATTGTGGACGAGTGCGAGTGACCGCTGCCGCCGCCCAAGCCGACACCGCCGCAGCCTCCACCGGCGCCCCCTGCCATCCGCCCGGGGGAGCCGTTCGGGAAAGACGTGTCGATGGCCTGGTCTATCAAGTCCCGCACAGTTTTGGTAAATATGTGCTCGCCGGGCTCCAGGTCAGGGCGCTCGGGGGGCTTCTGGCCACCGTGCAGCGGCTGCTGCAGCGGCTCCCTTGGTCCGAAGACCTGAGGAACGCCTCTGGAAGGGTCCGAGCGGCCGAACAGCACCTTGACCCGGGACTCGTCGAGCAGCGAGGAGGTCATCACTGGGCCGGCGCTGCTGGGGTTGAAGCGGGGGACCGAGTCCGGATGCTTCGGCTTGTCCATTTTGGCCAGCGAGGAATTGACCGGCGGCAATTCACCGTCCAGCTGGCTGGCGCCCTCGTCGGCACTGACGGTGGCACTGCTGTCATAATCCGTGTTGCTCTTCAGGCTGGTTCGGGAGGCACTCAGGCCCACGGTCTGGTGGAGGAGCACCGGGTCATCCCCGAAGGCGTTGCGCAGGTCTCCTTCCTCGAGTTTGTCTTTGTCCCCGGATGACCGGTCCTTGAAAGGTGTGTCGGCTCCGACGAGGACTGCAAACGTAAACCAAGAAAAAACGACACATCAGTGATCTGCCTTAAAAAGACAACATAACCGAAATGATTTAAGAGTGCTGGTTGGACAGGTTTAGTAGGAATCCTCTGGTTTTCCAGGTTTAAATTTTCGTTTTCCCCTCCTAGATTGTATTTTCAATTCAATTTGGGAAATCCCCAGACTTTCCCAGGCATCCGGGCAGATTGCGAGAGGTCTCAAACAGATTGTTAAATTCGCACACTTGGTTGGAATGATGGAGGTCGTCTGCATGGGAAAGTATGTCAAGGTCACAAAAACTTTAAAACCCATCATTTCCCGCCTCCCCGGACTCTGCATTTCTCCCAACATGCCGGGGCCCTTAAAACCGTGTTACAGATTCGCAGCGTTACGTGCGATGGTCATTCGGGAGCGCAAACAGTAGTTACTCGATAAAAATGTCACTAATAACACACGTAGGTTTGCGCGTTGAATTAAAAAGCGGGGTAATAAAACGGACTGAACGTCAATCTAAACAAGCCTAATAATGACATCGCCTGAGAAACCATCGTGCCTTAGGAGCCGTTCTCCGAGTCTCCCCGATCGAAACAACCAAGTTCCTACCTTCGTTCATGTTTTTGTTAGCCGGGCTCGGAGCGCTGGCCGTATCGCTGGAGTCCCGATCCGGCCCGTTGAACTCCTCGCAGCTGGAAGTCGTCTCCCCGCTCTCTTCCTCGTCTGTCACGGTTGGAGGCGCCTTGCCATCTTTGTCCAGTTTGTCAGAGCTGCTCTTCAACTGCAAGGCAAGAGACCACAGGACCGATTAGCCGAATAACAACACAAACTGACATTGTTCAGATTCTACCGACGGTTTATTCGGACTACCTTTACTTTTCTCTAAACAAACATATAAAGTTTCATACAACTTCTTTTAATAGGGATACTCTAATACGGGTACTGGTTTGCAAGAGCTTCTCCAGCTTCAGGATCACAAGCGTAAATCCGCAGTTCTGATTGGTTGGAACGTTTGCGGACACCACCTTGCACATCATTTGCTCACGTATATGCCACATCCCGGAATAGGACCTCGGTTTTTAAACAAATTAAAACTATTCACAAAATTAACTTGTAACTTAGTTTATCATTTAGAGTCAAATTCGTTTTCTTAAAGTCCTTTCATGTTTACCTTTGTGATAAATCGAAAGGGATACTATCAATCGAAATTTTTGGAAAGTGCGTGCCCATGCCACACCCCTTCTCTAGATGTTTAACATTTTGGGGGAAAAGTGCGGCTTATACGCGAGCAATACAGTACATGAAATTATGCCATAAGGACATAGTCCCTTATTGCATCTGTTCTTGTTCTGTTCATCTCCCTTCAAACATCGGTATTGAAGTTGGCGTTTCGAGCCTGTCTCGACGGTTGCGAGTCTCACCCTTTTCCTTTCCGGCACCAGAGCGTCCAGCCCGAGCTTCCTCCGGTAATTGATGTAGAAGTTCTTGCACTGGGCCTCGGTCTTGGTATTGACCGCTCCAGCCATCTTGCTCCAGTTGGTGCCGTGCTCGCGCAGCACCCTCTTGGCCACCTCTATCTCCTCCTCGGACCAGCGCGTGGTGTCCGCCCCAGCGGCATCTTCGTCTCCGTCGTTGGACCAAGCGGAGCTGCCGAACTGGGCTTCGGCAGACGATCTGAACTCTCCATCCGGGGGTGGATCCCCGGCGGCACCTGTGATGCTGCTCATGCGCCTAGCGATGCGGTTAAAGCAGGCGGAGCAGCATTTGGCTGCTTCGGGAGGGATTTCTTCATCAGAAAAAATAGAAGAAAAAAACAATTAGTCACAAATTGCAAAATTCGACTACCATCGTGTCTTCAGATGCAGTCATCGGATAACTCGCATCTAATTCTTTCATTGCTTAAACTTAATGGAGACCACGTTAGGGTTTTCAGAACCCGAATACTTTTTCTTAAATCTGGGATTTTTTACATCCACGTTTAGACCTCAAATAAAGACTTCTTGGCTAAAAACAACAAGGTAACTGCAAATATAATCTCTGAAAAAAACCTCTCGGATATGGAGCAACATTTTCCAACTTTGCATAGCTTGGGAAAACCTGCATTCATATTTTCAAGTACTTTTTAGGCAATTTCAGACCAGAATAGGCCGAAATTTTTATAAAAACTGAGTCCGAATCATCATTTTCATTCAAACTTTTTTTTGAAAAAATTCTGACACCTGACCTGCTACCCATTCACTTAACACTGTACTGACTCAATTTTCCTTGAAATGAATCACACTCCCCGATTCGTTATCATTTCCCCTGACAATTCCTCGATTTCCAGGTCTGGGAGTAGCCTGCCCTTGGTGCACTACGCAACATGTAAACGGCCCCAAATATCCAATGTTTTTTAATTACAAAAATTTCAACAAAAAAAACAAAACCTACGCTGTTCCTTGGCGAGGATGTCCTTGACTTCCTGCGGCACATCCGGCCACTTGCCGGGCAGAGGCCTGAGACGCTTGATCCTTCGCTTGGGAGTCCGGCACGACGGGATCGGACAGCTAAGAGATCAGGAGGGTGCGAGGAAAGATGTTCAGAAATTAAACACCATTTTCAGAAATCAGGGTAAAACGTTCAGAAAGCGGAGTTGGGAAGATGAGGTCTCTGAAGCAGCCTCTCGAGACCTACGCATGGACAGATTCAATTCAACTCAGTACCCTACTGTCGGCAAAGATATCGAGAAGACTCATGAAGGGGTCTTACTAATGACAAACATCCAGTTTCCTCAAATTTAGAGAGCAAACCTGGACAAATCTAACGCGTTGATTAGCCAAACCGGTAATTTTTAGTAATATGCGTAACCCAGTGAATATCATCTGTTGTAGTCATTCCCAAACATTATACAGAATTTATTACTTTCAAGGCTGCAATCCGAAACCAAACATTTCTACATCAGGTAGAAATGACATGATCCTTTAGCAAATTACAGGGTGTAAAGCAGTATAGAGGAAGATTTATAACAACAGAGAAATATAACAATTCCATACAAAAAAGGAAAGCATATTTGAAAACTGCACGGAGGCCTACAAATGCTTTCTACTTTTCAACTGTAACTGCAAATCTGCATTTCTGAATCCAGACCACATACCTACTTACTTGCATAAATAAAATGCATAAACATTTCAAATTCGTAGAGTTTGACTATTTTTGAATTTCATAGCTTTGTTAATCGCGTGAATGGTTTCACTTCTTTATATTTGCACCTTTGTCCAATGAGTTATTTTTTTTTCTTCTTTTTGCGTTCTTATTTCTTTACTATCCGTAATTTAGTTGGTTTTTTGAACCAAACCTGATTTTGTTTCATGGATATTGCCAAAATATAGGAAAATTAGGAATTTGTGTAAAATATAGGAATGGTTCAAAAATATAGGGGAAAAATAGGAATTGTTGTATAGGAATATAGGAATTAGGAATTTTTATAAAACACCGGAATATACACAAAAATATAGGAACACTTCACAGCCTGAAATGAAAAGGACAACATTTGATTTGGGAGCAAGCTTACCGAACTAGTTCCACCAGCTTTTTCCGGGGACAAGAAGGCCCCAGGTGCCACAGGGCCCAATGATGCCCCTCGGAGCACGGCATCGCGGCATTCGATACGGGGGGAAAAAAAACAGGACTCCTCTAACTTGCTCTACTGTCTCCAGCCAACACGATGACAATGGCTATGCAACGTTCCTCGCCACACTATCCCACATTCCAGGAACCACTGCACGAACAAGTCCCCCGTTACGACACCGCGGAATTCGGTCTGTGTGCGGACGAGGTTTCGGGGAGCCGATAAGCCCCTGCAATCCAGATCAAAGGTGGCCTATCGTCTCCTCGCCCCACTGACGTCGATGCAAACCAGAAAAACGGAGGCGCCAAACGAGCCGAAACAATTGGGGGTGAATTGTGGTGACTTCACCGCGGGATAACGGCCTCGGCTACCCGCACGGTTGGCATCGCTTGCACTGGCACTTGCAAAATCGGCCAGTTTGGCAACAGCTGAGCTTATCTCGGATTGCGATTTGCGTTGCGGGTGTAGGGCAACGATAACAATGAACAAGAGCTAGGCGAGGGGCATCAACCTCGCCGCGACCAGCCTTTAAGTCGGCCACGGCCCTTGGACCTGAGAGCCGGGGAAGTGTTTCGATAGTCAGAGGTCAATGCTCGATGGGAGACAAGGGCAAGAGCAGGACCTGAACAACCTGGATGGCGCTGCTGATGTTGTTTCATCAAGTTTAAAGGCACAAAAATAATAGCATGGTTTGATGGATTACACTCCTACCCCCTCCCCATCATGGAAAACCTTTGCTGACAGCAGGGTATTGAGTTGAACTGAATTGAATTGACACGGTTCAGAAAAGTAACCGGTTGTCCAGAGAATGTTTAAAAATTGTTCTTAAAATGTGAAAGCTTGGATATTATCGTGCAGAGGTCGAGCCTCTGTGTATCATTATTAACGCAAGATGGACAACCTTTAAGGTAGGTCGTAATCTTCAACCCTAACCCTAATGAGACTCCTGGGTCATTCGGATCCATACTATCGGTCTTATTTTTGCGGCATTGGACGTTCCAAAGGATAGCATTAATCCACCAGAAACACCTTCTCGGTGAATTTTAACCCGTCACACCAAGCAGCATTTTGTTACTGACATTAGGGTACCGCGCAGGGGTGCACCGTCCCAGGAACTGCAACTACCTCTGATATCACGCATATTAAGCTATCGTGCTTTCGGAAGTTCTTGGAAGACCGTGAGTGCAGGAAAAAGGAGAAGCAATGAGATCACGAATGTGGTACATACTGGGTATACCTGCTCCTCACGGACTTGCAGCGGCAAGTGCTGCACACCCGGGTGTCCGGCGTCACATCCTCCTCCTTCAGGCTGTACAGATGGCAGCTGCTCTTGCTCACCGCCCGACTCTGGCCGTAGTGCTCCAGCTGGGTCTTGCAAACCGCACACTGATGAGGACCTCCGTGTTTGCCTGAAACGAAACGAAACAAGATGAGAAGATGCGCGACCATCACCTGGCTTCAGACCTTAGCTTCACTGAATCCACAAACTAGAGCTCAAACTCCAAACTTTATTTAAAACCCAGCAATGGCTTCTGCTCCCGAGGCCTCGGTTCCACGGTCGTCTGAAAAGCCTAACCTCCTTCCGGCACCGACCCCTCAACGTGGGCGAGGCAGGAAGGAAGACCGAAGACAAAGCCGGAGCCGAACCGAGAGTCGCGAGCAGAGCGCAGAAGTCCCAGATTCCCCTCGGTAAATACGAGCGAAAAGAGGTAGAGATGGCGGCCCCCAGTTTAATCTACTAAGAGGACCCCCCTAATCCCCCCCATACCCAGCAGCAAAAATCCGAGTGGATTTTGCGTGCTGCATCTCGCGCCACACTCCGGCACGAGTTTCCACTTAAGCGGTTTTTTCCACTTAAGAGGGATTTCCCCTCAAAATCCTACTATGGCCGGCGTTTACAAGGACATGAAGCCCGATACCTGGATCTTGCACTAGACTCCAACACCATTTGCCACTTACGAGGTTTTTTTTCACCTGCGATCAAAATTGCACCGTCGGAGGAGATTTTGATTCAAAATGTTTCTTTTGCTGTTTCATATCTTAATCTTCAGTGACATTTCATTCGAATAGCTTTTCAGGATTTTCGTGAAAATACAGCGGTTTGGGATTTTATGGGATTTAATGTTTCGTTCGGTTTTTTTTTAACGAGCCTTGCATTTTGGTGTGAGAAACAGCTACGTTTGCATTAGTTCGGTCCTAACATTAATGCACACATACGTTCTTTATTTGCAAATTTGCTGAACATTCATTCCTGAAGTTTTTTCAATTTAAATATATGAAATAGCGAATTAAATTCATTTCGTTAAATTCATTTCTAATGTTTTTTAAAAAAAAATTTTAAACCCGTAAAAATTAAAAAAAAAACTTACTTGCATCACAGTAATTTGGTCCTAACACGTTTATTTATCCATTTATGTTTGCAGATAGACAAATAAACGTGTTAGGTCCAAATTACCGTAATGCAAGAATAAATTTGTCGAAAATTCAGCATTTCGTTACTTCGTTTCCGATTTTCACCAAATTTTTTTTTAAAATGTGAAATTTGGTTTTCAGTTACATTCAACGTGACATTTCTCACAAATCCCTCTTCAATGTTCATCCCAAAAATATATAAAAAAAAAACACCACGTGTGCATTAATTCGGTCCTAACCCGAATTTCCTTTTCAAATTTGCTGAATTGCCACAAAATTTTATCAATGCTCATTTCCGATGTTTCGAATTTTTAAAAATGCCCAAATCCTGTTTTCGAATTATTGTCCCCGCACCGCACCTTCCCCCAAACCACTAAGTATGATAAATCACTCAATACTTGGGGCCTTTTCGGGACCGCATCAGTAATTTCAGTCCGAATCCAGAGTGTCGCTGTTCCGCACGCTGCAGCGCGACACTCGCAGCGGCCCTTGGCGCGCGTGCCGGATGCGGAAGGAGCACCGCAGCGCCATCCGGCGACGGAAACTCCGCCGGGAGTGCAGGGATGGGGGAGGCGGTGTAGTGTGGAGACAAGCTTTTATCGAAATTACCTGCTCGCAGTGTAAATAGTGCGACAGATCACTCCCTTCAATTACAATTTATATTTAATTAAATATTTGCTAGCCGTTCAAACAAAACGCAGTCCTCGACGATGGAGGAGGGGGGGTAGGGGGGGGGGGTAGGGGTCCCCCTCCCTTCGTGATCCAAATCAGCGTTTACGACAAGAGATGAAATCACGACGACATATTTTCGCTACCTCGGAGTGTTTCAACGATCGAAACATGGGTCCATTTTGCTGTTTTTTGTTTCTTGTTAGGCCTATTTCTTATTTTTTGAGACACTGCCGTCATCACCAGTTTAGTACCAACAATCATTTGTCAACCACTTGTCACACAACACCTGTAGACAACACGGGTCTAGATGACGTCATTTCCACGTGTTACCCCGGATCATCCATTAATGAGGACCAGTGTGGAATGACCTCAACAGCGGTCAGTTAACAATAACAATTCGTTAACAATGCTCGTAACAATAATAATTCATGAAATTACCTCATGGTCAATACTAATACGAAGTTTACGTACGGGAAAATGACGTCATTATTCATTATTCTGGCCAGTCTTTTATCCTCCCTGGTTTACCACGTCAACATAAATGACGTCATTCGTGGCGAAAATAAATTAGCCAAAATAATTCGTAGCAGTTCTGGCCATTTTTCCATGGCAAAATGATGGCCTACTACATTAAAAAAAACATTCCAAACATGCCCTCCTTGGTTTTCCTTGTCAACCTATATGACGTCATCGTTGCCCAAAATCAATACACTTTGACGTATTTGCGCTAGCTTTTCGTTCCCGGTCGGAATGACGTCATTCTCGACCACATGGTTCGTACCAGTTTGCGGTTATTTACACTAGCCAAAATGACGTCATTGTTGATAACATACTCAACTAAAAACTATTCTGACCAGTTATTTGGGCCTCCATGGTATCCTTTGTCAACCACATGAATGACGTCAATTTTGCAAACAAAAAATCAACCAAACTTTCGAGTAGTAGTTTTTGGTCATTTTTCTAGTCGTAATGATGTCATTTTTTTAGTTAACATACCAAATTAAATAAAACATTCCGAAAAGTTCTTGGACATCCTTGGTAATCCCCTTATTATATCATGGATATCTGCATTTCTGACAGGAAGAAAGCAAAGGGTTGTAATTAATGGAGCCGAAT
>JAQIXS010003534.1:0-17817 GCA_034700785.1 Rossiulus vilnensis | reverse complement strand
TCCGGAACGCCGTTCCGGCTCGTAAAAAAGTACCGGAACGCCGTACCGGCGCGTTCCGGCCCCACTACACCACTGCTGGAGACATCCTGGCACTACAGACCTGAACCGGAAAAGGCAAGAGACGTTCTCGTGGTCGCAGAGGAATCCTGACATCCAGCAGTAGCATTACTAGTGACACTGGAGTGTTTCTACTGCCAGCTTTATGAAAATGCAGTTCAGGAGGAGATGATATCGCTCCATGACTATGGTGTGTGGGAGTTTGTGGATCTGCCTCCTTGAAATTGCATGATTTCGGCCAAGTGGCTATTTTGGGCCAAACTGGATGCAGCAGGCAACGTCCACATGTACAAAGCGCATCTAATGTAGTTGCCTGAGGTTTCTCACAGCACTACGGGATGGAATCTAATGAGAATTTGCTCCAGTTGTCTGACTGAGCTAGGTTTGTTTTGCCTAACCTAGTGGCAGAAAAAACGAACATGATGCGATCATCTATCTTGGATGCTGGCAATCAACAGAGAATAAAGGAATAAAAAGGCAGAAAATGCTAGGGCGAAGTGTGACATCACTTCTTTGGTTTCACTACTGTACTGCCGAATCGGCAGACATTAAGGCTAGCAGACGCAGCACTGTCGTCAGCACTGTAGCTCACATGAAGATAGGCAAATCAAGGTGAATTCCTCCAACAGTAACCTGTAATGCTTAATCCTGGGGATCTTCTCCAACTGTTAGGTCAAGAACCAACAACTGCACAAAAATACTCATCAGAACTGGATGGTGAATGCAAGTTTTCCTTTCGCACCGCATTGGAATGCGGACGACCTTCCCGCCAACTCTGGCGGTTCTAATCCTTGACCTCCGGTCATTACACCCCCCCCCCCCTCTCAGAGGAGAGCACTCCGTGCGACAAACCAAGTCAACAACAACACAAGTCCCGCATTCGTAATAAAAGTTATCATAAAAATAATAAACACATCTCAAACATCAGCCGTCCATTCCGCAATAACAATATACACATAATTTAAAATCAAGTGTTCGTCCAATTAATCAATCTAAAATAACACAGATACATCATGATTAAAAAACTCACTTAAACAACAATTAATAATAATCCCCCATCATAAAAATATTAAAACATAGCCTGTCCTAGTCTAGTCACTCGCATGCTCCGCGACCACGAGCTCCGAATTAACTGCCCCCAATAAAGAGACAAAGACACTTTTCTCAAACAGCATGACGCCTTCACTGCAGAAACCCGTGTGAGCCTTTTCCGCATACAGAGTCCCATCCCATCACCTAAACACAACACAGGTTCGCCCCGTCGAGCTCGAAATTTCTTCAGTAAGGAAACATGGACTACCGAGACTGAGGGGTCCCTTTTCTCGTATCACGAAGAGCATAATTAAGATCTAAAACCTTTTCAATAATTTGGTAGGGACCATGGTAAGGCAATTTTAATTTCCCCAAACCATAACGTGCAGGGGCCAAATCCCGCATCAAAACCCAATCCCCTACCTCATACAATTTCTGTCGCCTCCGCATATCATAAGCTCGCTTTTGTACACCCTGCGCCTGTTGCAAATTTTGTGCTGCTTCCTGACGGACTTTAACAATGTCCATTTGATTTGGGACCTCAATAGCATCACCAAAACAATTATTAATAGCCATACGCGGGGAATACCCTTGCATCAGCACAAATGGAGAAGCCTTCAAAGAACTTTGACTCGCAAAATTATATGCAGCTATTGCTGAGAGCAGACTTAAATTTCTTATAAGATGCCTTTGTATCCTCCATACATTGCAATTCAGCTTTGTGTTTGTTACTACTAGCATCCAGTTTGATAGTTCTTGGAGTGCCAGTGATTGTGATGCCTAACTTACAAATTCCTACAATTCCAAGATTCATTTGTTGATTGTAGCTGCCATATGTTGAAATAATTGTGGTTCTGGCAACAATAGTGATAGTCCTGAGCATAAATATTGTTTAGAAAAGTCACGAAGAGGAAGTATGGTGATGTCAGAACCACTGTCTAAGGAATCAGTGACATGATTGACCATCAATGACATGATCGACCATCAGCAACACAAAAACTACCATAAGTATGGAACCCTGCATGTTCTTGCATGACTGGCAAAGCTATGATCACAGTACAAAGGTCTGCCATCAATCAGCTGGAATGGTCATTGCTGGAATGGACATTGTTTGTCTCTTTTAGCTTTTTTGGAGAGCAGCCTCTTTAGCTTTCAGGTCATCAAGTTTAATAGCAATTTCTAACTTATAAATGGTTTTAACAGTGTCTGCTAATTAGAAGCAGATAACTCGCAGTCTTGCCACTGCGACTGAGATGTCCTCCGATGTCCTCTGCAGGCCGCATGGCTGATATCCCTTAGATTAGTTGACGCTGACTTCTTAATTTTTTTCGTACTGAATACTCCTGGGCTGCATACACAGAACTCAACTGTCGATCTGCTTTTATGCCTTTTGATCACCCGGGCAGCCATTTTGAGGTTTGGAAGCTCTGGTTGATCTTCATGGTTCTGCAGCTCCAACTGCTTAACCTAGTTCCTCGTTCTGTCTTTGGTCCATCGGTGGTGTCTAAAGCTGATGGGGTAGATGATATACCCTTTATTTTATATGAAGTGCTCTGTTTTAGGGCTTCTTGTAGTTGCCAGCTGTGCTTGTATTTATGACTGAATATCTTGTTATTTAAGAACTTCTTCTACAAGTGTTAGAACTCATAACTTTTTAATAACAACCACACCCAAAGAACAAAATGACACTGAACACACTAATTGAAAATTTTTCTTATATCATCATCCCCAGTGCAGTGGCGCCATCTAGTGAGAGCATGCACAAACTGTATTGAAAGATAAATTCAAATTTCTAATTAACTTTACACCAGCTTTACCTTGATTTCCTGATCAATATGTTAGTGTTGGTTTTGTCCCGGAATAAGCTTAGGCTCACCTTCCAGGTTTGATTTTACATTGACCTTCAGAGTTGCCTTTTGTTGTCCAAGGAGGGAAATTGTAGTTTTAGACTTGCAGGTTGATTTAGTTGATAACTACGAGCAAACTTAAGAATGTCACAAACAAGTTTATTACAAACAAAACTTAGGTGAATTCCAATATACTGTGATATCCTTAAAATTGCTGCGGTTAGCTAAGGAATAAAGTGAGAAGTGTTTCCTAATCTATATTACTTCCTTAGTTTTAATCTTAGTGAAAGTTCTAATAAATAAGTTAATGTCTTTATTTAGGTGTCCTGTACCACCGCTGGAAAAAATATCCAGAAGCAGAAAATGCATACCGGAAGGCATTGCTTTTAAACCCAGACACCCAAAGTGCACAAGAAAACTTGGCGTTGCTATTGCAGAATTGGCAACGTAAAAAGATGACCATTGCAAAAGGCTATTCTTCCTCAAATGCTGAAACCTGATTCGGTAGTAATTTTTCCTTTCTAAATTCACAAAATACAGGAAGAGTGAAATTGTTTATGCACGTTGATTGCACAAGTAACATATTAATTAAAATAAAATCGTGGCAAATGAACATATGCATATGAAATGAAAAGAAAAATATCTGCTAAAGTAAAACGAAAGTTACTAAGGTAAAAAATACTGAAAAAACTTGGATGCATGGTAAGAGTAAGTCAGAGGAGGACACACTTCCAGAACATCTAATTGAAACATACATTAAAAACAAAAATAAAACAAAATTAAAGAAATTACAACAAAAAAAAACATTCTCAAGTGTTTCGGTTGCAACCATGATAAACGAAGCAAGCCTGTGAATTACGTGGACTGAACTACATTCTTTTTTATGAGAAGGAATGGAAATTCAGAAACAAACATGTCTGTGGATACAGGCAACATTTTAATAACGAAGTAATTGGATGGAGGGATATTTTTTTCAATATAAACTGTCTAGCATACGAGTAATTGGTGGCAAAATAAATGAAACCACCTTAGTAGTACAGGACCCCTGGCTGGCATATTTAGCGCCCTTAGGCAAAATAGCACAAAAACAAGGTGTAGGGGGGAAAGCTGGCTGCAAAACAAGGAGGAGAGGGGGAAGATGACCATGACAACTTAAAATAAATAAAACGGCTGCAAAACAAGGGGGAAATTTGAAGTTGAAATGCATTATGGGTATGCCTTCTAGGTACGTTTTCAGCAAGTGCTCTGATTGGTTACTATCTACTGAAAGCTTAAGATTGGCTACCTTCAGTCCACATGACAAATACAATTGGTTGGTGATAAGGACCATTGGTGTGTCTTATAAAATCCTATAAAAGGAGGTGATTTTTGGCAAGAAAAAATTATCCTGGATATTGGCCATTTTTAAGTTCAGTGTGCCTGCTTGCCTGCCACCAAAGCCTTTGTGCCATTCTGCTGACCTGCTAATTTACAAGTTCAACCAACCAGCCAACCAAATCTGTTTACTTACCAGGAATTCAAGAAATAAGGTAAGACAAACCATTTTGATACATTTTAGTGAGATATAACAGGAGCAGCATGTTAGTTACAAGTTTATGTAGGGCGCTGGTTACCAGCACATAGTCCTATTAAGGACATAATATGTTTATGCATGATTTGCAGCCTGAATTAGCTTAGTTGAAAATATATCACAAGCCATTTTAGCTTCATGGTGTAACAAAGCTTTAAATGAAACAGAAGTAGAATCTCCTTTAGACTTTTCAAATTGAAAAATTCTGGTTTTCAAAATCCTTAAGTCATATTTGAAACACTCTGAAAATGTTTATAGATGGACAAGTCTTCTGAAATGCCTACTGTCAGTGCAGCTGATGTGGACAGCCAGGTTAAACTAAAATTGTCACTTTTTAGTGATGGTGTCAACCAGTTTCACATGGGTATCAGGCTGTCTGATATATTCACTGGCTATCTGGTGAAGAAAACCAGGATGAAACAACTTGTGGATTGCTACTGGGTTGCCACTGGGTAAAGACAATATTAAATTAAGAGACTAAACTCAAGGCAGAATCAAATTATTAAGTATAATTATTTCCATAATTACCAACATGGTCACAGACATGCCAGAATTGGAGCCCCCTATTGAAAGTGCATCTCCAGTCTTGCAGTGCTTAAACAGCAACAGCAACTGTAGCACACTAACTGGTTAGTTTTATACAATCGGATGAAACATTACAGGGATTATTTCACAAACTAATCGTAAGAACTTAATTAGATGATTCAGCAGTTATTGCTGAGCCACCTGCTATTGTTGCTGCTGCGGATGCTGATGATGCAACTACAAGTTGCATTTCGCAGCATAGCTTGTTTTCACAATATGTACAGCGCTTTGAAACTTCGCTGTCTCCTCCTACAAAAAATACCTTTATTGAGGTTATTGAAGAAGTAGTGTATCCTATGCCACCTCCACCTGCTGTTCGTGTTAGTGATAACATTCTTTGTGGTGTCACAAATTAGAGCAAGGGGGTCCAAATTGTAAATGCTCAGAAGCATAAGGCTGAAGTTAGCTATGCTAAAGCAAAGAAGGTTAGACTGGCCTATATAGCTGAGCAGAAGCAGACAGTCATGCAAAAAGGACAACAAGAAGAAAGAGGACTCTAGGACAAGAAAAATTCACTTATGCAAAATGCATAGTTAGTTATTTGAGTAGGGGAGTAGGGGCTAAAGTCAATGCAGCATGGCAGGCTTTATTAGAAACCCAAAACGCCGAACAGGCTGCTGCGAAAACCTTATATTCCGTGATGAATGCTGTAGCATAAGAGAGGAATAAATTGAGCATTCCTGCTGCTGCAGGAGCAGCAACACTCTGTCCACAGCAGCAGTCGCAACAACCTCAGCTGCAGCGGCAACCACAGCAACCACAGCAGCAACAACCTCAGCTGCAGCGGCAGTTACAACAGGAGCAACCTCAGCAGCCACAGCAGCAACAACAATAACAACCACTGCAGCAGCAGCAAATGCCACAGTGGGCTGCAAATGTGGCTCTTCCATCACCTGGCATCGGAACTAGTTGGATTTGAAAGCAGAAAAAGGGATTTTTGTCGGTTACTCCCAGAACAAGAAAGCGTACCGAATCTATATTCCACCAACTGGAGATTTCAGAGTTGAAAGAGACGTAAAATTTGATGAAAACAAGAATAAAATTGATCTACTAAAAGAAATTGATGCAAAGATTAAATATGGAAACACATCCAGTCCAGAAATTATTTAGATGGAAGATGATTCGAAAACCAAAAAGATGGATGATAAAGAAAAAAACACAGATTGCAACAACCAATGATGAAATCGAAGTTTAAATTAAGAGACAATCAATATTGAAAGTATGGATACCATTGAAGATCAAAATGGAAATGAAGATCCCCAATCTGAAATCATATTTGAATCAAGGAAAAATAAGGGACGTCCAAAAGGAATGAGTAAAGAGCAGAAACGTCAAGAAGATGCCAAAAAACGAAAATTATATGAAGAAGAACTAGTAAGACGATTTGCCGCCAGAGAGATTGGGAATGCGCCTAAGGGGCAAATCGTTCGTACATTCCGCGGATAGCGGAGTGGCGCTGGGCCTACCGGTCAGGGTCGACCGGGCATACCGCACATAGTTTGTGCGGTATAAGAGTGGCGGTAATCCGGAGCTCGTGGCATTTCGTCGCTCCCCAGCCATGAATGTGGATGGTCTCTAGTCTTGGGAACCAAGTGTCCCGTTGATATTTTGTGATAGTGCGTAAGTTCCGCGTGTTTGGCCCACCGTCTTGATCTTGGGAAAATAAAGCCCTGCTTGGAACTTAAGTCTGCGTGAAGCGTTTCGTTTTGGGACGGTTGTGGTCTCCGCCTGGGTGGCAGAGTCCTTACAAGAACTAGTAAAATTTGATGCAAAACGATCTTCAAGAATAAAAGAGACAAACAGTCCTATTGGTTAATGATGTAAAGGTACCAGAAACATATGAAGAGGCAATCAATTGTCAAGAAAGAGACAAATGGATTGAAGCTATGGATGAGGAGATGAAATCGATAAAGAAATACAAAGTATCAACAATTACAAGTTTGTCAAAAGGATCAAAACTGATCAAGTGCAAGTGGGTGTATAGCATAAAATGTGACCAAAATGAACTTATTACAAGATTTATAGCAAGATTAGTAGCTACTGGACATGATAAAGTTTATGAATCAGATTACAACAAAACATATACTTCAGTGATAAGGACCGAAACATTGAGAATGATGATTAGCAGAGTGCAAAAAGAGAACTGAAAATAAACCAGTATGACTGTTAACATTCGGGGTTAAAGTAGCGGCTGGGCCGCATTCCAAAAGGGTCAAAATTCTGAAATGGGGTGGTGGGCGGAACGATTTTTGCCGTCCCACCACCTCACTGGAAGATAATGTCACCTTCGACGTGACGTTCAGGAATCTTGTTCTGCCCTTTGCCCCCTAACGCAACTGCGTAACGTGTCTGAAACCAGTGGTCAGCTAATTGGATCAGCTGACAAGCCGAATTCTTTTCATGACAGCCATATTGTGTTTGTTAATTGCTGCTATGCTATCGAACTGGGTGGTCGAACTGCTCACTCTCTGTGATGATGTCAGGCCGTGTGGCCAGAACCCGAAGCATTTTGGTAGATTGTTTGTAAGCCAACAAAGGGGCCATGGTTATGGCCAAAATAAACAAGAAGAATTCATCCACCACGCTTGCCTCTCTGCAAATTTACTAACAATGACATTAAGATTGCATATCTTCATGGACAATTAGAGGAAAATATTGACTTAATGCAACTAAAATATTATTTGTAAGGAGGGAACGGAGAAGTATGCAAGTTACAAAAAAGCATTTATGGACTTGAACAGTCAGGAAGATGCTGGAATGAGACATTTCACCAAGTTTTCAGTACAATTGAATTTAAACAATCTACGATCGACCCATGTTTATGCATCTACACATCAGGAGACGAATTTATCTAACTAGGAATTTACGTGGATGATGACATTTTGCTAGCCTCAAGTGAACATTGTTGAGATGGGTTAACTAACATACATTTTGGGAATTGAAGTCGAACAAGATGAAGGAAAGATTGTGATTCATGGTGAAATTCGGATATGAAGATTGTCATCCAGTATCAAAACCACTTGATTATCAACAGAAATTAAATGAATGTGGAGACTGTCCCATGACAGATGTGATGACAGACCAGAACAAGTTGGGAAGGCTAACCTATATTGCAAAGAATACAAGACCTGATCTGAGTTATGCTTTAAGTGCATTATCAGTATTTAACAAGGAATTAAGAGAAGTGCATCTACCAGCCCTGAAATGCACTATGAGATGTTTAAAAGGAACGATTGATTACAAAATGATTTATCAAAAAAAAGTATTAGAGCAGAATTGCTATTGTGATGCCAGTTGGGATAGTACACCCGATTCAAGATCATTTACGGGATTTATTATTCGTGATGGAACAGGAATAATCAACTGGAAATACAAGAAACTGTTGCATTATCAACGACCGAGAGTGAGCTAAATTTCTTAACAGACTCTTTACAGGAGATTGAGTGGACCCTAGAACTGATGAAGAAAGTCAAGATGCAAAACGGAGATAAATTCCAAAGCTCTAAATGTTGTTAGACTACTGAATAAAAGAGCTCAAAAAACAAAAAAGAAAACACTAAACAGAAAAATTCATTATGCAAAACAACAAGTAGAAAACAAGAAGCAACGTTTATTCATGTCAATACAGATGTCATGTTAGCTGATTTTTTGACCAAAGCATTAAGTGGACCAAAGTTAAAAGAGATTTTCAAGAAGTTAAAGATGACAGAATAGATGTTCTAGAAAGCTCAAATAAGGAGAGAAATTTTTAGATTATTTTCGCTTCTAAAGTTTTGTTCTAAAATGTTCACGTGATTGGAAGCACATGCAGTTGTTGTAAGTTATAGAAGAATAGAACTTTTTATTCCACATTTTGATTTCATGATGTAAAGATGTTGAGAAGTACTCCGAAATATGTTAATTGCAGTTTAACAATTCTTATTATTGAGTTCAAAACAACATCAACTAATAGCAAATCTTGAATTCTGTGTAAAGTTATCCATCCACCCCATCTCTTGGGTGACAGTTTCTAGTGCACGTAAATTTTCTGCATACTCAACTTACAGTTTTTCACATTTGTCACTTAAAGCAGTGTTATCCAGGAGCAATTTATTTTCTGAAACTTGGTATGCAGAAATTTGAGCCCTCAACTCTTCTATTAGATGTTTTGAAGTTTGCAATTCTGATTTTAGGTTCATCAAATCAATTTCAAGTGTCTTTACCCAGGCCTCATGAGATCCCCCTTCATTTTGCAAATGTTCGAGCTTCTGAGTTAGATGCTTGATTTCTTCAAACTTTCCTTCCATCAGACTTTCATGCTGCTTTTCTAACGTGTCTAATTTTCTTTCCAACCTCTGTTTTGCCACAATTTCGTCATTCAATGCATTGCCTGCATTGTTTAAATCATTATTTAAATCGTCTATCTCCTTTTGCAAAGTGGTGATTTTTCTGTGCTGTTTTCCAAATCACTTTGTAGTTCAGCAATCGTTTGATTAAGTGCTACTTGAGTTATATCACTTGAGGTAACAGACGCTTCCAAAGTTGTGCACTTTTCCATCAATGTGCATGTTCTCATCTGATCTTCATTTGATGAATCCAAGGCATTCTGCAACTTCATTTGAAACTTGAGGCACCGTTCTTCTTTATTTTGTAACTCCCGTTTTATAATTTCCACTTCCTCCTGTTTACTTTCGAGGACTATTTGCACTTGTTTTAGTTGATTTTCAACGCTATTCCTGTGAGTCATTTCGTCTTTTAATCTTTCAGTGGCTTGTCTTAACTGCAAGAAAATTAGAAAATCTATAAATACCTTAATTAAAATAATTTAAATTAATAACATATGGGATGTCATTTTATGTGCAAGTAGTGTATCCACATACCTATCTTCCCTCAATACAATATTCAAAAGAAAGAAATAACTTACACTGTCTTCCAAGATGGCCATGTTTTTAGCGAACCATTTAAATGATCTTCTTGCTGTAGTGCCTTTCTATTCAAACCCTCTATTTCGATTATTTTTTCCTAAGTGTAATACATAAAAATATCATAGCAAAGCATATATGCTAATAGTGTGTCAAACACTATGATAAGTAATGGAGATAACGTGAAGTTCATGAAAATTGACCATGTCCCAAGAATTGATACTTGAATAAGTTGATTTTTGAATTTTATAGAAAATAAATCCTTACCTGGATTGTTATTTGATGGTCATCTCGCTCTTTTAAAAATGCAGCATTTTGGTGTTCCATGTTTGAAAGCTTGTTAAGAGCATCGTCTCTCTCACTGACTGCATTCTGAGATCTTGCATCATAATCGGCAGGCACACAATGTTTGCAAGCGATTCACTTCAGCTTCAGTTTTTCTAAGTAGTTCAATTAATGATGTAATTTTATCGTTTGCTATTTGCCTTTCCATACTGTGATTGTCCATATTGCTATTCAACTCATAAGTTAGTCGATTTATTGTTTAATTGAACAGTTTTGTCTCCTCAGCTTTGCTTTGCAACTCAAAGGTAAGTTGTGCAGTCATTGTGGAAAGCTTTTCAATTTCTTCCTTTTGTTCTAAAATAGAGGCATCCCTTTCCTGCAATAACATATTGGAGTGATCTTTTTCAACTTTCAAATCTTCAATTTCTTTTTGTAATTCCTGTCTTGCTTCCAACAGCTCCTCTTGAAGTCTTTCAAGAAAATCGTGTTTCGATTGGAAACCTTCAGTCATCCCATCACTTTCAGCTAATGCAGCAGCTAAACTACCCTTTAATTCTTCATTAACAGTCTCTAGGCAAGATTTCTCTTTCTCCATATCTGACAATGTCTTGCACACTTGCTCGTAGTCAGATTCCAATGTTTTCAGCTTTGATAACAACTCTTCAAATGATATTTCCTGAACTGGAAAATAAAACACAGATTTCGTCAGGTTATACTAACACCATTGGTATTTAATTATGCTAGGCTTAGTTTCCAACGAACTTTCATTAAATGCCAATTTCATTGCGAAATTATCCTAGCATACAGTATTATTTGGATAGCACAAAATTACCTTCAAGTGACGTTTTCATATTACTCAGTTCCATTTCCAAATGGGCTTTCAATTCTCTTTCATACTGCAATTGCCTATTAGTCTCGTGATTGGACACTTCTAAATCTTCCAAAAAACGATTTTTTTCAGCCAATTGCTCAATCACATCTAAATGCTTTCCTTGAACCATTGAGATCATCTTGACATGTTCATCGAGGTCTCCACTCTGCCGTTCCAGTTTTTCCCTCAGTTCAAGGATTTGCTTTTGCTGTTGGTCTGGACAACGGTAATAGAAATTATGATAACAAAGATGATCAAAGTTAAAAATGATGATAATTAGGATATCATCTGAGGGAAAAATTTACAGCATAAGCTATACATTTTTACTTCATTAATCCCAACAATAATGCTAACAAAATATCATGCAATGCCACTAAATGGCAACATAATTACCACAAGTAACTAGATATTCTTCAAAGTCGACTAATCTTAACTGAAGATTTCCTTTTTCTTCTTCCAGAACAGCTAGTCTGTTTTGCAAAGCAGTAACCTGATCACCGGTTTCATTAGCACCCTAATTCAGGAAAGTTATGCTAATTATAAGGGAACATTTAGACCATGCAATAAAGACTAGTGATATTATTAAAATCTATTGAGTGATAAAGTATAAATGATGTTAAGATATAACTTTGATGGCACAAAATAAAATAGCATGCAGCTTGTGAGTACCTTCAATTCCTTTATTTGCAATTCCAATGCTCTGACTTGACTCTTATGTTGGGCTTTCAACTTAATTAGTTTCTGATTGCTTGATTTTGATGTTCCACCAACAGACTGTTGAAGATCAGAGATAATCAGGTCTTTCTTCTTAAGCTCTTCATTAAGTAGGTCCATTTCATGTTGTAAACAAGAGACTGTGCTTTCAACCACAGAGCTCTCTCTAGTTTTCTCAGCAGATTCCTGAAGTCGGACCACTTTTTCTTGGAGTTCAGCATTGCGAGAAATGAGTTCAAATCGAACATTTTCAAGTTTGGAAAGAGACGCTCTCAAGGCGGATATACTGAAATTGCAATGAAACTAAATATAACATATGTCAAAACAAGTCATAATGAAGATACTAAATAACACAACGTAAGAAGTATATGCACGTCCAGAAAATTCCTGTAATCACAATATAGGTTAAACAGTTTTAATGATAATTCCTTCTCGTTAAATTTATATAGCATATATCTCATGATCAAAATTATTTCATGTTAAATAAAACTCAATTCTTTAAATGATATATTATTTATAAAATCTCATTCATCTGAATTATTTTACCATAAATATTCTGCATGTATTCGAAAATGTATAAAACAAAAAAGAGAAAAGACAATTTTAACAATAAAAAAATAAAGAGAAATAAAACAAACTAAAAAAATACAAATTAAGTTATTGGACTTACTCGTTTGTTTTTTCTGAAAGCTCTCTGTCAAATTTTATTTTGGTTTCATCCAGTTCTCCAATAAGTTTGGTTTCCTTTGCCTTCCACTCAGTTTCCAAAACAGCAAAATTTTCTTGCATAAGTCTCATCTGATCACGTGTATCATCTAACTGATCAACAACGACTTTACCGCGCCGACTAAGATCTTCTGTCATAAGCTAAGTGAAATATATGTGTATATTTATAGAACTCATAAGCCGTCGACCAAGAGGAGAAAACGTTTACCTGAATGGCTTTGTTCCGTGCTTGAATAACCTCTTCCTTTTCTTTAACATTTTCTTGTAAATCCATAACATGTCTTTCCAGCTGTAGAATACGACTATCTAGATCCATTATCTTAGAATCCTTATACACTATTTGAGCATACATTTCTTGCAGTCCAGTATTTTCCTGAACATTAATACATCACAAAGACGCCACATTTCAGACACCAAGTCGTAACAACGTTCGATGCTATTGTATTAAATACACACCTGTCTTCCTGCCAAAGTAGAAGAAACTTCTTTATCTGGATTTAGAGATTTAAGTTCAGCAATAAGTTTGTCTTTTTCTTCTAGCTGTATTTGAAGGCTTGAAAGAACTTCTTCAACAGAATGCTTATTATCAGCCATTTCTTTTTGTCTTTTTTCAAAAATTGCTCTAAAAATGAAAAATTATATGAATGTCACAAATACGCTTTAGAACGTCTGCCAAACTATGACCACGTTTCACAAAAACATATGGAGAACTAACAATGACAAAACCATGCCATATACAAACAAACAAACTCAACAGATGGCAAAATAATAAGTCACCTGATGACGTCACTAATAGTGTTAAATAAGTAAATATGCTAAAAACGAAGGGGAATAAGTCCTTTGATTAGGACTGTCAAATTTAGTGGATTTTGCAGGTAAAAGTAGTGAGTGAATATCTTGGCATTTCTAGTCTTATTTTTACTTTAAGCTTTATTTTTTTAAAATATCTTTCATACACAAATTTCAAACAAAGATTAATTATTAAATCAATTCGAAAAACGGAACCGAATAGATTAATCGTAATTAATCTTGTCCCTATAAAATCAATTCATCAAATGGTTTGGATAGGTGGTAAGAGAAAACAGGATGCTCAATGTGAAGTTGTACTTTTAAGAAAAGGATGATTTGTCTTTTGTTTAAAAGTTATTAATTGGCATGCCTTGCAACCAAAGGACAACTGGAAGTCTAGTTAAGGGACAGACAGTAGCAGTCAAGACAGTATCACAAGATCAAACTAAAGCATCAAATTTTTAACTATAAAAAGCAGACAGTAAGTAAATATTTGCAATTTTAAACATTAATAGTAAATGAGACAATCAAGTCATAGATTAATTAATAAAAAATATTATGATATAGAAGGATGAATAAATATACAAACACAACAAAGAAAAAAAATGCCAACTCAGTTGAATTTTTTATTTTATTTAAGGAGAAAACTGCAGTTTCGAAAATCAACACATGTTAAAATAACATACCATTGTAAATATGGGAAATTCATAAAATACTAACCTGCTTTCTTCAAGTTGTTTTTTAAGCATAAGAACTTTTCCTCTACTTGTATCAACCGCCAAAGTCTCATTTGTTTGCACATCTTCAGAATTCTGCGCAAATTTTTTTTAAATGTGAAACACTCATAATTATTATTGAATGATATAATTAAGATGAATATCTTTTCTTAAAAAATGGGAGTAATTTATTTGCAAGCATAATTTTAGGAATAGTGTTGTTTCATTGATTTATGTGAAAGTGTATGCATCATTGACAAAAGCAAGATAAACAAGACAGCATACAATACCCTAAAATACATTAATTTGAATTGTTAATAATGGTAATTTACTATAAGATAGAGATAACTTACCTCTTCTGCCACTTGACCAGATAGTTTTTTCTGTGTTTCCAGTAATTTATTATTTAGCTGCGAAATTTTTGCCTTGTGTTGAAGCTTCAGCTTTGAAAATTTTGAAGCACTTTCCTAGCACACAGAAAAAATGAGTCACAAGTCAGAGATATAAAAAATAAAAATAAACAAGAGTTACCCAACTGACCTCCAAATCCTGCTCTTTTTTTAATAGTTGCTGCTCATTTTTTCGAACGAGATCCTTCAGCTGCTGGAGGAGAACTTGCTGTTGTTCAAACTGTTCTTTCATGTCTTCATTGGCTCTTACTGCTTCTTGTCCAGCTGCACCATTGTCCTATTACGTTAACAATCAATAGTTGAAACGTATTTGTTATGGCATAACATTGATAACATTGCCATTTACAAAATGAATTTTACAGCTGATATCCTGAAGGCATATTTGGGTGAATAATTGTTTAAAAATTAAACTTTCAACTTAATATTTTGGCAATAAAGTCGGGTGTTTAGCATAGTTTAAAAATATCAAGGGCAAAGATTTTGTTTAAAGCTTGCATAATTCATTTTTACGACTACAGTTTTCCAAAATCCCTAAAACTAAATCTAACAATGATTTTAAAATAATACAATGACGTTTTCATAAACTGAAACTCATGTTTTTGGTCGGCTTTAATACTTTAGAAGCCAAGTCCAAGTGTAACAGCTGTCACATGATGTAGGTTTAAAATAAACCTTTGAGACGTTCACTCAAAACGCTGATAATCATTTTTAATAGGCCTAATAGGATAATATTCTTTGTTTTCAAAACCTACAATTACAACGTTAATGGCTTTCACGCTCCCTTGACTATTATGTACATGTACTTCCTGATACAGTAGAAATGGCAAACCTTTTGCATGCTAGCCAAACAAACTACGGTACTACCCACCGGACTATCGCTAGTTGACTCCGATCCTTTTAACAGCCACATTTTCTCCTGCAGCAGATCAATGGATCGTTGATCATGGGCGAGGGGAGATCATCGTTTCGATTCGAATTATTATCGTGCTAAAAAAAGTTACAGACAAATAAACTTCAAGAAGTATCGTTCATGTTACCAGGTGTACAGTTGCTGACTGTGTTTATAACCTGCAGTGTACAATATATGTACTGGAAACTCGATTGTGTCTGCTACGGTGGCTATACAGTGTCACAAATATTACCGTACACCATTTAAATATAAAGTTTAACAAGTACTTTTCAGAAATGCAACTTTACCCGTCAAAACTCAGCCACATCACCGATGGAATGGATGAACAGGTGAATTCCGAAATGCACTGATTAGATATGTCGTATTGGGTTTGGTCACCTGTACAGAATATCAGCGCTCTTGCCAACGGCTTTTTCAAAAACAGGTAGGGGTCGCCCATAAAACATTGTCAAAAAAATTCAATCAACGCTATTATTGACATTACATTTAAACACTGGGTTGAAATTAGCCTATATTATAAATTGTTTATTTGATTTTGTCAAGTGCGACCAATTGGATAGAAACGTAAGATACCAATATAAGAAATCCGTTTTTCCAATGTTATTTTTTTTGGGGATGTCTTTCTTAAAAATGTTACTATGTCTCACTTTCAATCCAGACGGAAAGAAAACAGCACGTTTAGTGATTTGCATGTACATGTAGGTACCGATAGGTTACGCAAGTAGTTTGCCTTGCCTAAGGAATACTATGATAAAACAGCTATATTACTATGCAAGTTCATAATTTTAAACATAGAAAACTAGATTCATAAGGATTCATTTTTTTCACTCTAATCAAATATTTACTTGCTTTTGTTTCTATAATTCACAGACGATGGCTACAAAGACAAACATGCTAGTTACTGGACCCCCAGGTATTGGGAAAACAACACTGATAAAGAAAGTCTGCGGAGTTTTACAGCAGGAAGGCATTGCAGTACGTGGCTTCTACACTGAAGAAATTCTCAAACGAGGACATAGGACGGGCTTTGAAATAGTCACCTTTGATGGCAATCGTGGTTTGCTAGCCAACGCTGTTGATAATTTGTCATTAGAGGAAAAAAAGCAGCTTCTAAACGGTAACCAGCCTCGAGTGGGGAAATATGTAGTAGATTTGGCATCTTTTGAAGAAACGGGTCTACCAACACTAGCAATGCCAATTCCACCAAAAACTGTTCTAGTTATTGACGAAATAGGCAAAATGGAGATGTTTAGCAAAAAATTTGAAGAAGCAGTACGTTCCATCTTTGAGGCGCCAAAGGAATGCACTGCCCTGGCCACTATTCCAATTGCAAAACAACTTCCATTGGTGAAAGAACTTAGTACAAGGCAAGATGTTTGCATCATTACAGTGAACAGAGAAAACCGAGAGAGCCTTGTTATGGACACAGCTAAATGTATTTTGTCATCTTTAAATAAGTGAGCTTTGTATAGATTTTGTGCACAAGAATTTGTTGCTTAAATACATGTAAAAAGTTCTGAGTTGTCATTTGCCAAGAACATGGGATAAATCTGCAATCAGGAAAGATTATAGGCAAATATTTCGGAGCCCAGAACTAACATGTCATAGAAAAATTTATTTGGTAACATCAGAATACGTCATTCCCCCATTGACAAAGGTTATTTCAATAATGAATAGTTCTGACGTTAAAAGAATTTCAATTTATTTTATACTCTTGTATAAAAATCGCTTTAATATTTAATATTCACACAAAGAAATTGGCAAACATTAAATGGATGTTCTTTTTTGTAAGCAAGCATGGCGTGGTGTGGCATTCTTAGATAGGTTTTGATAATTATTGGTCAGTGACATCATGATGTTAACTGGAATCTGGAAAAAGAATATCATAGGTTAACGAAAAGCATTAAAATTAATTTGGCATTTTTGATGTTGTCAATTTAACATTCCTCGTAATAGTTCAGTGATCTGGAAACAAGCTTAGCTGCCAACTTCATATTAGTATGAAATGACTACAAGGTTCATATTTCAAAATGAGAATTTTCCATAAATTATAAATCAAATATTTCACATATTGTGGGATAACACATTTCAAGTTAATTGTTCATATTCAACGAAACTATTAATTAAAGCATTAAATTAATCAAAAGTGTACCTCAAAATACTTTGCATGGATAACCGCTTTGCAAACATTTTCTATTACTGCAGATGCTACTGATGAAAAACAAGACAAGAAATCTAGGCTATATACTGACGTTTCCTGTGTTTCGAAGTTATTTTCAAACATATATTCCAACCCAGAGCAACAAGAAAAGGACTCCAAAGCCCATAAATATCGCTGCAACTAAGGAAACCAGCAATTCCTTAAACACATCTCTGGTAAATTTGGTCGATGTTACTTCATATC
>JAQIXS010003533.1:0-17834 GCA_034700785.1 Rossiulus vilnensis | reverse complement strand
TCGCAACTGACGTAGGAGCTTTCTCCTGAAAATGGGCTTGACCCCCCTACCATATGGCATTTAATTGCTGACTGTAGGGTACTGAGTTGAATTGAATTGAATTGTTCATCAATTAAACATTTATTTGATACATGTAATGCTTGTAATAAAGGTTGTTGAAATTTGACAACCTAGTTTAATTTAAATTGTACTGAAAAGTAAACGCACCACTGTCTGTTAACTTTGTTCATCAAGTCTAAATAATCATTCAAACGAACCTGAAAAGTCCTTCATTTCTCAAAACCCATGCTGCGTATTTGTATGATAACTGAAATTCGTTGTGGTTCAAACACAAAATCCGCTTTGGCTCAAATCTTACTTTGTACCTCCATTATTCCTCAAATATTCCTCCATCCATTATTCCTCAAATATTCCTCCATCCATTATTCCTCAAATATTCCTCCATCCATTATTCCTCAAATATTGATCCCGATACATGTAGACAGTACACGCAGTACTAATATTTGACCACAAAAGGGTCGTGTTTGAAGCTATATGTTTTGATGAGAGCATCATGAGTTGCTGAATTGACGGGAACCTGTCGCATTTGTGTTTTATCTGCAATAAACCGCAGTGTAGCGATATGCAATTTTCTGATTAGTAGCATTCAACGAACCTGTATAGCTGCTGGCACACAACAAACATGATTCGTACTACTCATTTTCAATTTCTTCGCGCTTCCCTTATTGAATATCGAGGGAAAGTGCGATGCCACCGTGCGATCGTTAGATATATATTAGAGGGATTAATTAAAAGAGTAAAACCACTGGAATGAAAACGGGATTTCATTAGGAATTAATCTGCCGAGAAATACACATGCCATCGATGATGGTGACAACATTATATCGGTGGCCTCCTTAATTGCTACTCGCTAAAGCAATATATAGGTTTCCCTTATTATTCACGTTGCCACGTTACACCCTTCTGATTTTTTTTTCAATGCAATTTTTCGCAATTGATACTGTGCTTGCACGTTGTGGCAGAATTGGGGTTTGCGTTGAATGTGTTTTCTCTTGCCAAAACAATTTTTACATTCCATTAATGTGGTAGCAGCAAAAAGATCAATAAGAAATTTAGGCTGCGTTTTTAGGTTCATAATGTCTTCTATGCGAGTATTGACTTCCTTTGCTTTTATAAACACGTCCAAATCGCATTCATAGTAACGAAATCTACTGGCACACGAATTTGCATCAGTTTGATTGTTAACGCTATTTTTGTCAATATTTGTGATACGCACAGAGATTCTGTTACTACGATTCCGTGGTGTACGACCCACTTCTAATCAATGATTCTACCAATTCTTACGAATGCATGTTATGATTTGCATTTTTTGATTAGTGGTCTGGTAAATCTTATTGAATATATATGGCTTGCATGGTTTTTACGCTGCTGGCATTATCGAAATTCAAAGTGGGGAAATAAGTGATTTCTACTATTAAGGTACTTATTGGAACAGGTTTTCTGGATGAATATGATGGAGTGTTTATCTACTAGATGCAGCTTTTCCCCGCATTTTTTAAAGATAAATACGGATTGTCGTGAATAACATACGTGGAAAAATAAATGGGGTTATTCATCAAATTTGGTGAATCGCAACATGCATGTTGAAATTGCGAATACATGTACTGGGCATTGTTCGGTTGTACCGAGCCAGGGACGTGTACGTAATGCGCGATTTTTCAACGAGGCTATTATTTTTTGTTCTCATAATTATTACACCCACCCTTCATCTCGATCACTCTCTCATTTGGTTTTCACGTCCATTAAAATTGAATGAGTGTGTTTGGGTGGAAAGATGAGCTACGTGTGGCCCGCGCTATAAATATGCATGATAAAGAGAAACGCGAGCTGCTTTATTATGCGTTTTAATTATGTTTCTCCAGTTGAACACATGCTCATTTTCCCAAGCAAATGGATATGGATTCGGGAGTGTAGATCGACTCGAAATTACGAACCATGCAGATGGAAGAACGCAGCGAGTGGCGAATTAAGCCAGGGCTTTGCACTCTTCTAATAACTTGAATGAGCGGCGGTTTCTCCGCTCATAAAACGTCGTGCACACGAGCGTTCCCTGTTCTTTCAGGTTGAGAGCTTCTCTGGCCACTGCGCAAATTGGGTCTCTTGCAATCGCAGACAAAAGTACTTAATAACTATTTATTGACGTCCACGTAAAGAGCGGCACTATATCTGCAGGCAAAAAGAGCAATGGCGGAGTTCCAACCAAAAGAACATCAGCGTTCTATGAGAGAGAACGCGAATTGCATAGCAACGGAATGGCGTTCTTGGCAACTAGGTCAACACGTGCCAGGTGACGTCACACATAGAACTCCAAAATTAGAGTGGCACTAAAGTACAACTAATGAGAGATATTCAGCTTATAGATTGCATCTTCCAGCATAGGGAATGCCAAACACTTATGCCCAAAAATGGCATATGTGTTATGAGACTGGCATGATTAATTGCTTCATTTCGGTTTTCGAGTATGGTCACCAATACCTTCTTCGAATAATTTCCAAAAATTTAGCAAATATCATTGTGCTAATTCATGATAAAATTGGTTTTAGCCTTTGGAACACGGTACACCCAATTTGCAGTTTTCCCCACATAGCTTTCCTGTGTGTCATGTTTGCCTCCTTTCATTCTTACATTGTAAGCAAATGAATAAGAGCAGAATTTCTGTCATTGACGACCCTACCGCAAATAAACAGAGTAAGGTCTTTTTTTTATTGAAGTCATCCTAGTCTCATTAATGAACGTAATTTCATCGTAATGTCAGTTTATTTATTATAAGGTTTTAGGTAATTATAATTAACGTTTTCATCCTGAAATTATAAGGTCGAATGCACTTAATATTGTCATGAATGCGAAAAATAATTCAGAAATTAATTTTAATATAAAAATGTCATTTAATAAATGTTTGAAAACAGGGCGACTCATGCTTGAAAAATTATGATATCAGTAAGTCAGTTTTACTATTCAAAATGACGTGATTTATTTTGATATTTGATATAATTTAGTATAGTATAGAATTTAGTTAGCGACATTGCGACATCAGTTTTTAGGCATTTTTCCTAGTCAAATGATGGGGATTTCCTATTCGGGAAATATTTAATAAACAAAGGGTTATGTAGGGATGTAAAAGTCGACTTGTTGCTTTTATGGGCGTTATTTGTAGACGTTTCCCTTAGTATCCTGATATAAAGTTTTAAGGAGTGTCAATTCGGAGGAATTCGAGCGTTGATTTCGAGCCGAATGTATTTTTTCGCGGCAAGTTTTCAATTTCTCTCCCATTTATTTTCACTTTTACGATTGTGAAGGCGGTGGAAATACGCCGAGGACACAAATATATAAAATAAATCGTCCCGAACGACGCTTTTTACTCGATAAAACACGAAATTGCAGCCAGGGCCTTCTCCTTTTTCTCCTCTCCTTACTTTTAATAAATTACCAGTCGCTCGCCTAATGTACTACATGGTTAGGAAAAACACTTCCTGACGATAAGGGAAACATAGGTTGGCACTAAATCTAAATCAAAACTAATTGGACGGAATGAAAGAAACAGCCACGCTAGAAGCTAGCAGGCAAATTTTTCATCTGGCAGAAAAATTAGGGACCGAGAAAGATATCTTGTCTGCTTATATCTGCTCTTTTTCATTACTGTTACGCGGGTTCCTTTCATTTAATTTACTCGCAAACGGTTGGGATTTTATGTGAAATTTACTGAGCAACTTAGACAGGCGTCTTATGCGTTAGGCAATTTCTTGAGTTATTAATTCACGAAATGGATCCGAATGCGTTTTCTTCGTTTCAAGAGCATAGAGCGAATCAAAAGCCAAAAATTGTTTAGATGGCTGGTATGCTAGAATTTTTTCGATCTCCGTGCTCCTCATTTGAAACAAACGGGGCATTTTCAAATCATAAAAAAATAATGCAGACCTTAGTGGACGACCAATTCCATACGGGAAAAAAGAAATTTTGAAATTATGTGGAAGTAATTTTTCTGTATGATGGACATCCATTTGGCTCAGCCTTAATATGATAATGAGGTTTGTTGTTCACTGTATTAAACTTCTGGTTGTCTTAATAAAATTTGAAGTTATCCTAGTCAGTATACACCTATAGCGACTTTTCACTGAACTATATTTTAATGTTGAATGCTGTTTCGTGTATAAAATGCTCGAATCCTTATTTTTTCCAACTTATTTATAATGCATGTAGGAAAGGAGGAAATAAAATGGTTTTTCGTCTGGAACCTCCCTCTCCTTCTTTCCTTCCACTTTATAATCTTATTAGAAATTCAATTTGCATAATAGGATGACCTTTTCGTGGCAAAGTGGATCTCTGTTGTCGAACGATAAGGCAATCCTTTAAGGACGAGTCCATGTTGCACCATTCGCCATTAACTAAACGCCGTGCTGCAAGAGCGTATTCGGCAATTCCTTATCTGCGCTTTTAGCTTTCCCTACGATCTCTCGCGTGGTCTTTAATTGCGCGGCTAATTCACTTTGATAAATGGAGACTTCTATTGCCATTTTGTAACCATTAATCTTAGCTCGTATTCACCGATAAGATCGGCAAATTACTGCGCCATCAATAATAATTTCCTCTCGTGCTTCTCGCAATTTAGAGAAAGCGAAAATGGGCCAGGAAATGTCAAGAAACTTGCCATTATAACGGTAGTTAGATGCATGAATTAGCTTAGCTATTACCAGACACGATTACTGACTAAATTCTATCACTACCTGTTACTGAGCTTTAGTTGTTGTTTGACTGCCACCTGACAGAATCAGGAAATAAATTCACCTCAATTCCTCAAAAGTCCTTTCGTACTGCAGCAACTCCGCGTTATCTTGACCACTGTAGGGTTTGTTGTGCATAAATACACTTACTGTAAAGTACGCGCATTTGGGCAGGAAGATGCACTTATGAGGAAATTTCCCTTGAAGCGCCCACGAGTAACCATAATAAGTTAAAAATTGTTTCGACAATTTCGAAAACTTTGTCTTCAGAATGTACGTTCCATACTGTAATTTCAAATAAGATTTTAGTAACTTTAATATTTCACCATATTTTTCTTAATATTAGCATGTAACCTAAGTGATACGTATTTAGATTTACGGTGCAAATTTGTGAATCTGTATTGATTGTAAAAATTAATATTATGTACATGTACTTGGAATTTTAGTATGGCATCGGCAAAGCCAAATTTTGCACGTCCGTTGAAAGAACTTACATCTTAATCATAATAATATTTTAAATAACTAATAAATACGTGTACATGTAATTTTAAAATGAAAGTGATTATTATTAACTTTATTTTAGGTGTAAAAATTGAGGGAAAAACCATACCGATTTCGTCCCGTCCCTTGGGTGGTCACCATAACTAGGTTTCACTTCATATTATCATCATTAAAATATATTTTGTGGAAATCTGCATGGAAACTGATCTCAACGGCAGTGATCATAATAAGTTCTATCACTAGCTTGATCTCTAGAATGTTATATCTTATGATTCCATTTGTTGTAGTTATGTGAATGCCCCTTGTTAAGAATCCGGAAATTAATGCACCAAAATTTCTTATTTATTTTGACATTTTTGTGACACCCAGTTTTTCGAAACTCTTAATATGTGCTTGTATCAATATTTGGAGATGTTTTCGCCTTCTAAGTGAATTCCCTACTGCAATGTGTAGCGCATTTTTTTTTTATAATTCTTGGCGACCATTAAGGTATTAAAAATTCATATCTGCTGTTGATCTACTTATAAGATGCACTTCTAACGCGAAGGCCGTGTAATTCTGATTGATACAATATTAATAAGATTTGTTACTTATTCATGCAGCTGCGATGCTTTTTAATTCCAAGAAGCTTTCAGGCTTTTTGTCTGATGCATCTCTTGAATCTTTATTTATGTATTTTCATTTTTTTTTTTAAATTCCAGCCAAAACATTCAGAATGCTGCAAAAGAGGATGTCGTTTCTTTACTTTGGTTGATCTCATCGATGACGACGTCAACGCCAATCCCAATGCCACCAGAGACGCCTGCATGGCCTGTGAGTACTGTCTTAAGTCTACTTTCGTAACCAAATAAATGTGCATCCAATCGATAGTTAGCAAACAAATGATGGTTCGCCCCCAACGAACTCCCGTTTGTGTAATCTTTGACATCTTTAAACTAGATATTAGATTTCCCTTAAATAGGAGGGATCTGCGAGTTACCCTCTAGTCTACAGTGACGTCAATTAGAATACGTCTTTAGTTTCTACGGTTTGACTTTCGACCTAATTAACAAATGGTTATTTTTTTTTAAATGACGTTTCTTGACATTAGATTAATTGACGTTCTTTATGGAGCTAAACATGTGATATTCACTTCTTTATTCTGGAAGAGAATATACCGAAATGCTAGGCATACTAAAAGGCCTTATTTGTCATCTTGTTTTTAAGAAAAAAAAGTATACCGCTCTCTTCATTATTGCGCTGAATACAAGTCTTCAAAAACTATTCCATTAATTCCTTTAGACAGTTTCAGGTAAATAAAACTAGTTTATTCACTTATATTTGCTCCCTCCCCCTTCCAAAACAAACGTTATTAGGGACCCCTGATGCATACTAAGCCGAGTGGGGCGCCACTTGTCTTCAGCGCAGTCATCAATTTGTTACACGTTGCCGTAATTATGGCCAATTTGTTCACCAAGTCGATATCCAGCTCCTTGCCTCGATGTTACTGCATCATCTTGGCTCTTGATTTGCTGAAATCTGAGTCTTTAATGCAAGAAGATGAGCAGTTTTTTTCAAAGCCAAATAGATTGATGAGACGGATTATGTCTAAGTAAATGCCAAGCCTCCTTTTGTCTTTCAGTAATTAAAATTCGCTATGGCCCCAGCCTATTTAAGGACCTACTGTAGCTTTGCTGTGGGTTACTCAAGCAGTCATTGATGATAAAATTGACGTCACAATTGAAACGTTTTTAAAGGGTCTGTTCTTTTGAGGCATCTATTCATTTTTTTTTCAGCTTCAGTTGGGTTAATAAAGCAGGTTCTGTTGCGGGTCAAATATGGTAATTATTATAAGGAAACAGCTTAGCGTAAATTTACGATTTGCTGCCCTCTTTTGAAGCAACTGCTCGGTGTTTTACAAATTCATGGTGACTATCGGTCATTAAGTTCTTGAAAGGTCATTATAACTTGGGTTTACTTATTGGACAGTTTTAATTTAATGCCCGATGCATTTTATCCTCTTAAAAATGTTTTTATTAGGCTAGCAGATTTGTTAAACCCAGTGAAGAATTCAAACATTGTTTCTTTAATTGATAACTTCGTTTAAGACGTATCAAAACTCTCTCGAGTCATGTGAGATTTTACGTAATTGTTTTAAATAAATCATCGATTGGACAGTTTTTTTATTTTGGCGACTTACCGCGACGTCTGTGGGCATTTGTTGAATACGATTGTAGAGGAAAGCTGTAGTTATGCAGGTAACGATGATTGGGGATGGCTGTTCATCGTTTTGATGGTAATTGAAGAAGACTACAGATTTCAGAAATGATAAGATTATGAAACTCAATTTCATACATGCATCAGGCCCTACTGTTCCACTTTTATACTCTTCATCCACCCCCTACCTCAATTTCCAAACACATTTGCTAGTTTGTTTTACATTTATTTTTTGCATCGATTTTTCGTCGTGGTCGCCTCCGTGTTCCCTGTGGGCTTGCCCTCTTTTCCATCGAAAATGAGCGCTTTTTGGACGCAACGCTCGCGTGTATTGCTCTTGGATTTGGTGGTGGCTGGGTTTGTGTGTTTTGAGGGGAGACTAAAATTGGATAGCGAAAGTGAATATGTACCTGGTGTTTTTCGGCAAATTGAAGGTCGATTGCGTTCCTGGAAATTTCATCGCTGCCGTGTGTATTACTCAAATTTTATTTTGTTCAAAACAATTTGCGTTATCCGAAACTTTAATCAGCTTTTTGTGAGTATGTTAACTCCGATTAAAGTCTTTAAAATGTTTTGTTTTCGAAATGTACATGATTTTACATTTCCTAATCTACTAGACTCCCTGCTGTTCTGCGAAGTTGATTCTTGTGAGTGATCATAACACCTCTATTCTGCAAATTTTCACGATTTCTGTCATCTTTCTTTCTGCATTCGGATTTCGTAAAATCAATTAAATTTCTAAACTTATTTTCGATTATCTTTTAGCTGCATCATGGTGTTATCTCGAACAAACATACCAAAAGCTTCCCTTTATGTCCTTCGTAAATCAAGTTTGTTGTCTTGGCGGCCAGCAGCTGCGGTGACACTGAAGACATTTCAGTTCATCACTTCGCAGACTCGCTGTTTCCCTTCCTGAAGCCATTCATGGACTGCAAAACTGTGCAATGACCGTTCAACTTAACTCGGGGTCGTGCTTATTCGCTGACCCTTCCATCTCCTCTGGTGCAAATCATCCTTCCTCTTAACGCCATAAAACGCCAAAAGATGTGCTGTCCTTTCAGTTTGACGCCCTCCGTGCTCTGGTCTATCTCCATTATTTCTGTCTTCATTGTCCTCCAGATGTTCAGAGGTCTTCGCTTACAGCTTCAGAGACCATTTATAGTTTTGCGATTATTGGATATGGTTGGACGTGGAATGGGGATCGTTTCGAAGCATCGAAAATTGAATCCAAGGTTATTGAACGACATGTCCTAGTAAAAGGCATTACGATCTGACTGATTTGTCTTTTTGTAATATGCTGTTTTATCGTAAGACATCCGCCACATACTGGCAGGTGTCTGAAAGGGAATTGTAAATACTACGTGAATAGGATGTCGTTTAGGTCAGTTTTGCAATGAACGTTAATGTATGCTATTTTCTCCAATTTAATGACCTATTATAGCGTTCATTTATCAGTCGACCTGCTAAATGTAAAGCCCCCAAATGACTTCATGTACTTTTTAATCCCGGGTTAATAGTAATGTCAAAAGTGGAATGAATTAAGCCTGACCCAAAAAGATGTCCACCATCCAATTACAATTTCTGCTTCAAGTACTTGTTATAATTGTTAAATTTATTTATTTTTAATGTAGAATTTGTCGTCCACTAGGGTCTCCATTATTTTGTATAATTTGAAAATGCTTTGTTTATTTATACAAAATTAAACTTAGTCATGCAACCGCCTTCGGAAGTTTCGTTGCAGGGAAACACGCCGATGAATGGTGTTTTTCGTATTTGCTTATTTTTTTGGTATAAATAAACGAGACATTTTCAAATTATAAAAAAATCTCTGACCCTGGTAAACGACCAGTTCCACGCTGAGAAAAATAAATTTAGCGATTATTATAAGTATTTGAAACAAATCTGTGTAGTTGTTTTGCATTTTGCACATTCTTTTGGCTCAGCCTTAAATAAGACTTCATTGTTATTCTTTGCGAATCAAAGCCTGTGGTGGGTTTTCGGGGTTTTCGTCCTTCGTATATTTATCTTCTCCAAATTGTTTTTCCCTCGTCTTTTGTATTGAGTGCGGATCACCATATTATAGACGTCCTTATTTTTCATCGTGACCCCCTCTTTCTCCTGGATCTTTTTTTGATATCCTCGCAAATTGGCTCTCCTCACTCGATACGCTCCACGCTGCTTTAATACTCCACAGGCGTGTTCGTGGATGCACATAGACGTTATCCATAAACGAAATACAATTTTCAATAAAAATGGCGCCTCCTCCCATCAACGGAATTTCACCGTCTGTTGATGTTGGTCCTATGCGAGCGCCTTTCATTGATTCTTTGGCTCATTTCTGTGTTAAATTATTAAATAGTTTCGCCGTGCGGCGTACGAGGGGGCCCTGGCGTGGCCCTGGCGGCCTCTATCGTTCTCCGTCATGAAAAGGGACGCTTATTCAATTTGAACAAGTATCTGGGGGGAAATTCCAGCTGCTGAATAATGCATTTATGGAGGGCCCTGCTCGTGGGTTTTATTTCAGATATGGCCACGGTGCGTTTCGGAATCTGCGCTTTACGGGGTCACGGGGAATGAGTCCAAAATTAAGGACGGACAGTTTTTTTTTCTTTTTCAAATTTCATTTCCGCTTGGGCGTTTTGGGAAATTTAACAGGTTGTTACACCGTGCATCTGAGACCAATTCGGGAACAATTGCCATGAAACAAATGCTTGTGCCTTTAATGATATTGAAGAAATGTCGAAACCTGTCTTGCTTTAGAGAATAATTAATTTCCGACGACAGACGTCTTCCACATGTTCTATAGTACCGTTATTTCGTGTAAGGTGGTATCCAAGGAAGATGGGAAATCCATTTTGTATTTTCATTTGTTTTTACTTTCGCATGAGCGGAGTTCGTGCGCACCTGGAAAGTCAGGGAAGAGAATGATGGTCATGAGTGATCAGGGAAAATTCCAGTTTTTATCGAGAATCAGGAAAATTCCATGTATGCATGAATTTTGACTTGAACTTTCGATGGATACTCAAAGTACAAAGAAATTGTTTATAAATATCAATATTTTCACTTATTTTTCTGATAAAAGTGCAATTTCCCGGAATCTAATAGAGCCGAGAAAACTGACAGTTTGTAATTTACTTGGGTTGGTCTGGGAAAGTCAAAGAAATGATTTTGTAATTCATGTATAAGCTCGAACCCAGGTGTATTTTTATTTTTTTATGCCTATCCATGCCAAATACGTTTTATTCTACGTGTATTTTTCCTCAAACTATGTTTTGAATAATGCGCATTTAATATATCTTAATAGATTGTATTACTTGTTTTGAATGCAATGCCGATTTATTGAGCAATACCCGTTTCATCATTGCCAAAACGCATTTTCCTGGAATTTATCATTGATTGCAACGGGCCTGAACAATTGCTGAAAAATGGATTTACGCAATTGTCCGTGATATTAGTCGTTGTTTGTTGATTTTGATAGGCGAATCCACTTTGTATGCTGGGGAAATAGCGGAATTTGCGGCTTTGGGCGGGCGTTTATGACCTTAATTTGCCGAAATATTGCCTCTTCGCGAATGCACCATTTAGATAATCTAGTAAAATAAACAATGCTATATAGATTGACACCATGGCGAGCTGTTTTTTTATTACTCGTTCGTGCCGGGCGGCCATTGAGTGGTGCATTTTTGATGAATCTATTAGCTTATCTTTCCGTTGAAAATCATCCTGTTGTGGTTTCCAAAGTGTATTTCGTTGCAGGCGTACTGTACGTGTATTCGTGTTTGTTGCAGGGAAATTGGCGACCTTTCCATGTTTAATATTCTCCAATTCCATGCGACCGCCTCTTCTGGCACGAAAATAGCAGTTGGAAAGAGATTGTCACGAATTTGTCACTTCATAAATAAATTGCACTGTACGGTGCACAATGGTGCGTTATCGAATGGCACTATGACACTTGACTTTGACATTGTAGTAGAAATTTAAAAAACCATCCCTTAAACAAATGACCGCGTAATAAACAGAAAAACAAAATATGAGCATTTTTAGACTGTATTTACTCGAAAATAATTCGATCCCGAATTTAAGTCGCTCCTAGGTTTAGAGTGCAATTTTAGAAAAAAAAATTCTTGCTTTAATGTAAGACGTGTAATGTTTATTTTTTATTTATGGATAATATATAAAGTAAAATAACAGTTTTAATACATCTAAACGAGATTACACTGCTAGTTTTGAGTTTACTTCTGCGTAAGTAATAGCTTCCAGTTTAAACTTCCACCATTCTTATCAATGAAACTTAGCAAAAATGTTTAAAAAATGGCTGTAACATCCTATATTGATCCCTCCCTGCATGGTAAAAATAAATGCAGCCTTATTTTAAGCATGCTCTCAATAATTGGTAACACGTAGGGCATGGTATTTGACTCGGCCTTTACATGGACAATAAAAGCGTCAGACCATTTTTTTTGCTATGATCGAATATGAACATCTTCAATATTATTTTCCAATCATGTTGCCCCATGCAGCAAACATTACGTCAAAATTAGCTATAGAGAGGAAATCATAAGCTGACACTACTATCAGTTTTATTTTAAATTAAGTAGTTAAAGAACAGTTCCATGGACGCCCCTGGCTTTCACTCGTTATTGCATGATTATTGGTATGGATTTGAGGGGCTTTGTCACCTCCGCCCCAAATATCAATAGATCGATTCTAAAGATATCTTTCAGATGCATCAATTTACGTCTCTCCTCTCATTTTCCTTCCCCCTCCCCCACTCTAAACCCCTCATCTATTGTTTTAGTAAACATCGGAATTTAATGTCTGCGATGCCCCCTCCTCTTCCATCTCCCCGGTGCGTCCTCTCGCCCATCGCTAACTTCCGATTAATCTAATTAACGAGCTCGGCACGGGGCAAGGAGGATCATGCATGAATAATGAGCTGGTCAATGGACTTAACGAGCCGTTTTCTCGCCTTTTTTCCCCCCAGCTTGCATGGAGGCCTACAGCCAGACGGAGGATCGTTACGCCTGCAACATCGGTTGCGCCAATCAGGTGCGGAGCCCAGACATCAACAAGCAAACCGTGGTAAGTGCTTTCAAACGTGTAGGGGTGTTGGGGGGGCCCTCTTACCTCATTCTTCTTCTTTTCAACTTCCGTCAATTTGGGAAGCCTCTGTCATGGAGCGCTTAATGTTCAGAAGATCCTATTTTTTACCTTATGATCTTCAATCCGGGAGTAAAACTGTTCGGATATCGATTGGGAACTCCTGATGCGCTACGACTCCGAGCAAATGAGGTCATCGGAGTCAAGTCGAGCTGCACTTGATGGGTAGATCACGGTCATGCTATTGTCGTTTGAATCGCGGTTTTAAACTGACACCGTTCTGGGTAACTCCTGGCTTCAATTCTGCCTGTTGGTAAGGATGTAAGAATGAGATCTCATTGCGCAGTCCAAATACAAATAAAGAAGTTGATGCCACCATCCAAGCCCGTTCTGTCTAATCTGCAGAATCATTTCTTTCGCGCGGACGATGCAGGAACCAAATGCAATTTGTTCGGTCTAGAACTAGTGAATTAGTGTATTCTATACAATGGAACAGCTATTCGTAGAATGGCAACCGACTGGCGTCCGTAGCAACGTAGTCAGCACGTGCTTGACGTCAGTTTACGTCGTCATGCAGAAACTCATAATATTGCACTTTGTAGATGTCATAAATTATCAACAAATGAGCCATAAATAAATTTTAAATGTTTAACACATACACCAGAACTAATTTTTCAACATTTTTCAAAACATTTTTCAGCAAATATCAACCTTTGATCCAGATTAGAAAAGCCTGTCTTTAATCCAAGATTGTCGATATTCCAAGCACTCCCATAGTTTATTTCGAAATACCGTAGTTCCTCGAAAATCGTTTTTGAAATTTGGAAGAAAAAAACATTCTTACGTGAATCTAATGCACACGATTTGACATTTATGGCTTTATATACGAAGTAAAACAACACTTCAATGCATAAAAATGAAGTGTTCAATGCTGGTTTGAGTTTGTCTCTGCATGAGCAGTAATGCTTTGTAATGCTGCCTGTCTTTCCACCACCATTGTTATTTTTAAAAAAAACGCAGAAATAACGTTAAAAGAACGCCTCTTACATGTCTTACCATAAAAATTGGGATGCGTCTTAAAATTAGGTACGATGCAAAATGCATTATATATAAACATACGTCATATATTCGAATAAGAACGGTGTTCACTGAAGCTATCAGTGATTGCTTCTCTTCAGGGGCTCTTTTAAGGAAGCAAAATCCTCCTCCTCTGCAACGAGTACATTTAGTTAAGGTCAAAATTAAACAATTTTTCCCAGGAATATTTCTTTGTTTAGGAAGTGACTTAGACTAGTCCCAGAGGGGGTCCAGGTGTGGAAAGTGGACAAAATTAAGCGGCATGATCTCATATGTTAGCTTTAATCTATTACCATTTATATTATACGATTATTTCTGGATGGTCTGTTTGAGGAGGGGGAGGGAGAGGCAGGCTGGCTGAATCATGCTTTGATTAGGATGCAGGTGGCGTTGACACCAGGGCCAGTTCACCCCCATCCCTATTTTCGCGATGATCTATGACACTCGCATGCTTCCCTGAATACCTCCAGTTATTGAGGTGAGGGTGCGTGACTCACCACCGAGGCCCGCAGGGGAAGCCTTTCGTTGGATCCGTGAAAGGCATGCTGGGAAAATGTGATGTAATCCCAACCCCCCCTTCTATTAAGAGAGGATCTCTTCGGTCCACTCAGGACGACTTAAATAAACGCGAAACAATGAATCACTTGATTAATTCCGCATCTCTCCCCCAGGGGTCGAGCTGAAGCGCCGTAAGCCAAGTTTTTGGTTTTACGATGTTTTCGCTTATTTAGGGACCAGGCTCGAAGGCTTAGGCTCGGAGGGCTGGGGAAAAAAATATTATTGCAATTATTTCTGATAACTGAAAAAAAGAGTCCTGGTTGGGGAATGAATAGAGATGATGGAAATAAAAATGGATCTCCGAATTTTTAAATCCCATCTCTCCAATTTAAGGGAGAAAACGGCATAATAGGGATGATGAGTCCGGTGATAAAATTTAACGTCGTGGACCAAGCAGCGTATAAAATGAGCTCAAATTTTGGAAATATACTTATTGGATGTACAAGTAAATCCCCCAGCGGGAAGTACCCCTCTTCGTGTATCAGCGGGAGCCTTGAATGAGTGCTGGATTTAATCTCAAACTCCTCCCTATTGTCGCAGTTTGGTGGCTCTGGATGTAATTCTTTTGTCATTCATTTCTGCGTTGTAGTAGGTCAGCATCACTTACGTTTCACGTTGTATAACAGCATTTGCTATACCTAGGATCCTCATAGTATTCGAATAAGAGCTTTAATATTGTCAGCTAATATATGAGGAACGTTTTTTCCATAATTAAACGGGGTCTCTTTAGTTAATAGTTCCTCTTTAGTGAGTTTTCTTTTCTCTTTCGATATAAAATTCCAATCTTCAAAAGGAATGCAATGCCCTATGCTCGTCTCAACCGAATTATTTATCTAACTTTTTGATTTCAACATCAGGATTATTGGTAAGGCAAAGTCCAGCTCAATGGATTGCCATTGTGGATTTGCAGTGCTAGCAATAAGTCCTGATGTCATTGTGATGGGCAATTAAGGGTGGACGGAGGCAGTAACAATTGATAAATCCCCTGGTATATTACTCGCGGTCAGTGACACTGGTCAATCCGTATCAAAATGATCTCAGGCTCATATTTAATCTTCCGTTGAAATTTCTGTCATCGCACTGATGGTCCATATTTTTCCTTTTCCTCGGACTACCGTTAAAGACATAAACTGTGGAAAATGAGCTAAACTCTAGTCTATTGTTTTGGAGTTATGGAGTTACCTTTATCTCTAATAAAGTACACACTGCAGTTCTAAATGGTCAAAAACGTAGAAACTGCGTAGGAAAAACAATTATTAATAATTAGAATTCTATTAAATTGAACTTGCGAGATGGTTTCGCTGATTTCTCCCCTGTAAAAAATCTGTTAGCTTAGCGTAGGGCAGGCCCTTGATTTACAAAGTTTGTCAACTCTGCTTATCCAAAATGGCAGCAGTTTTCCTTTCCATTCTTGTTTTTATTTCCCAGCGTTCATTGAATGCGTATTTGATTTAGGGGCATCATTTCACACATCAGGCCGTGCTTCTGCTTACAAGCTTTCCGTTGCTTGACATGAAATGGAGATGAGGATGCAATAAATAGGGAGATTTAAGGGGGGAAAGTCACCTGTCACGCACCACTGCCTCGTGAGTGTCACGTGCAAAATTCCTAGGCTAGACGAGAGTATTTACGATGGAATTTCTTACAGTTTTATGTATTAAAATTCCAATTTTCATTTTCATTATTACGTAGAGATGGACGTCGCATCGTCTTGAAATTACTCGAAGAAACCGCCATTTTTTGTCTGTTTTGGAAAGCCTCTTAATGGATTAAAAACAACAAAAAACTTGCCCTCCCCCTATCGATCTTCGCCAATTTTGACTTTATTTATAAACGGGCTTCGTTTCGTAGCTTGGATCGATGATTCGGGCTTCAGACTTGAATTTCAATCTTGTTTTGCGCTGTACAGGGTGTCCTTTTTTCAACTAATGTAAAATACTCAAAGAATAGCGGGCTGCACGAGGGCAATTGTTCACGTCGATTATGAAACTTTTTGGGTATGGTTATATTCGCCTTTAAAATGAGTATCTACGTTTAATTAAAATCCTTGATAGATATTGATGATACCATTTACTTTGGTTTAATTATTGGTTTAGTAATGTCCTGTATATCCACTTGAAAAATAGTCTTACATCGTGTGACTTAGTCTGCATCCAATTTGAATTGTTCATCATTTGGGCTCAATGCACTACCCCCTCCTATTCGTACGAGGTTTTTTTTTTTTTTTTAACTTTTTACCGTTTATATTTCGGCGAGATGTGCTCAATCCCAAACGCCAATTTATCCGCGCATATATTGAATGCGTGTTTGATGATCAATCAAACGTATGATTCCCAGCTGCTTTGGGGTGAAGGCGCGAGAGGGGCACTCGGCCGAGGGGGCGGATCCGGGCAGACATGTGGGGTAAATATATATATATATTTTTGTTGTAAAAATCAGCGAAACCGAAATTTATGATAGCGAAGGAATGAAATGTGAGGGTGGCGTCGAGTCGAAATGCGCCTCGGAAGGACGACCGAATTTGGAAGCAGGTTGGGAATTTGCACGAATCGGGCAATCATGAACTAGAGAGGAGGTATGGGTCAGCAAATTCAGACGTCCACTTTTTGCTGAGTAAGTATGACGTCTTTTTAGAATTTTTTTTTCAACTAAGCGTGTTTAAATGATCGATTAATTGTAAGTTCGTAAGTATAAGGATTCCATAAAAAGTCGTCAGCCATACGTTGTTCATCCATGGTCAGTTCTGATGTACACGTACATAACCCCATAATATAATATGGCTATAATCACCTTTTCTACCCGGGTGACATCATTGTGTCGCATTTTGGATCACACCTGGTACCGGTATGGTCATGATCTTTTCATCCCTTTTAACTCCTCGCTTGCCCGGGTTGTAAATGAATCCCCGGGAGTGTGGAGACACGGTTACTCGCCAAACAATGGAGGTAATTGTTTTCCATTATGTTATCGCCGTTTTCCATTAGCTGCTTAAACTCCTTCGTGGATTGATGAGCAAGAATCGTCGAAATACGACCCGATAAATGTATGCAATAATGCTTCTGAGGCATTTGTCTCGATTACGAAACCCCTGACCAGCGCCATTTATGTTTGACCAGGGGATAAGAACCTGAGGACCTAGTCGTGAATCTAAATCGAAATACTGTAAGTAAAGCGGGTATTTTGGATCCATCGCAATCCAGAAAGCTATTTTAAATCTCGTAGAACAAACTAAAAACAGGAGATTGATTTTAACGATCGTCGTTCACTGTGCTTAACCTGGTGTGTCCATACCGGTACAATATCTACTGTATGCCTACGAACACATTTCAGCACCATCTAGTGACCATGTTGGACGTAATTGACGTAATTTTGTCTAGCAAAAGGAATGGAAAATCGATGTCACAATGCTCGTAATATTGCTGTCATATTTCTTTACAAATCCGGGTGGAAAAGTGAAATTCATGCATGGTCAGATATGGGATTATACATGTACAGTATCTTGAATTTCAGAGAAATCAATTCTCGCCATCTTGTGACCGGAGATAAATAATAAGTTTACCAGGAGATACACGGTCAGTGGAACCATTTATTTGCTACGTTTCGGAGTCTTAATTACTCCATCAT
>JAQIXS010003532.1:0-17835 GCA_034700785.1 Rossiulus vilnensis | reverse complement strand
AGAAATTAACTAAAGATTAAGTAACGCCATCTGGTGCCAAGGAACTGAAAGAAAAGCCTTCTCTCAGGCTGAAAGGTCCTATTTTTAGCAAAATCAGAATCATTTTTGACTGAAGTATTTTTATGGCCTGAAACATACTTCCGTTTTGCTAAAATAACTGGGCTAAAACTGTCCTTTGTCAAAAACAAAATAAAATACAAAAATTAATCAACTTATTTACTTCTTTTTTGCACCAAAACGTATTTTGATTGCAAGGTTTTTTATTTCAGCACAATCCGCGTAATTCAAAGCCATTAAGAGTCTTTAATTCTAATTTTTTTTTAAACAGCTAATTTTTCCGTCAAGCATCATTATTAATGCAAGATTCTTTTTTAGTCATTTTGATTTTAATTCAATTTTTTTTAAAGCCGTTTTATAATCCCAAAAAACTGCATTTATTTTCTCAACATTCTCAGCATTTATTTTACAAAAACCAAAAATCGTTTCTTAAGATTTCTAATAATTCATTTCGATTACGATTGTTTTAGCAAAATCAGTACGAGATTTTTCACATTATTGAGCCAAAAACAGGCTTTTATTTCGCTTGAAAAAACCTTTTAATATTTTAATAGGGAAGCCCGTTTTTTTTTCTAAACAAATACTTTTTTATATTAAACACTATTTCAGGGAAGAAAAAAACCTACACTCAAGCCTGCGCCATTTGTCTACGAAGGAATCGCCATCTGGCGGAGAAAAACAAAATTGCTAAAAATAATGTAAATTACGTCAATAATGGCCCCATTAAAGGCAAAAAGATAATGACAATGACGTCACGATGCTCGTTGAAAATGACGAAGAGCCTAATAATGGGTTTTGTTCTCCTAAAAGAAGAGTCGAGATTGGCTAATTTATGGCTGCTCCAGGGGGACCTCGAAAGCAATTTTCCTCCAAAAATATGTTAATGATCTTCCACTTCCGTTTACGACTCTTTATAACAAGTTCAGAAAATAATGAGGGCGTTTTCAAACGACCTTAAAAAATAATACATTTCGCAAAACGAAGACTGTTTCTTTAGAAATGTTTCGGTTTTTATGCATGTGTATAATTTTGCTAATTAATCGAAGCAGGTTCTTTTTTTTTAAAAAGATGAAATTTCTCGCACAATTCAGCGTAAATTCACATAAAAAAACAACTTGAATTGAGAACAAATTTCTCCTAATTTTCACTAGACTATAAACATATTTTTTTTTAAAAAAATTTCGCTGGTTTATACGCATGCTTTTATTTTTTTAACATTGAAATTTCGCAATTTATCAACGGATTTTTGACAGCTTAATTGAAAATTAATTATTATTATTCGATTATAACTCTGCAAACCCAACACGTGTAACCTTAACAGTTTAAATAAAATAATGATCTTCTAAATCAAAAGCCAAATCTTTTCTTAACACTGATAGTTAAAAATTAAATAATTATTTACTTAAATTTTGAAGAATCATATATCGTAACACTTTAGGTGTTTAAATAAACGTGTTCAATTTCGTTTCAAGGACTTTAGTGAACCACAATTTTCAATTTGTAGAAAGACTGGACAATTTGGCAAGAAACAAAACAGGGAGCTGTCTGACAATCTCAATATAACCTAGTCAATATTTGTCTAAAACTAGTCTTAGCGTGAATCTTTTCGTTAAAAAATAATACACTTATCCTTCAATGCTGTGCTACTTTTATGTCAACACAAACAGAAGCTCTTTCATCTTTAGCAATCGATTCGTGGAAGACTCCTGAAGGGGTTCTTAGTCACTGAACAACAACAATGGCCGCCTTCCAGAAGACGACATCCCAAAGGAAAGCAGCACAAAAAAAATAAGATGAAAAACCTAAATCCAGTCACATGAAAAGTGTAAAAATCCTGAAGAAGACCAAAAATATTGATCTGATGGACGCCACGCAACGACACATCCTTCATTCGCTATCGGATCTCTGAAAGGACTTCCGGCATCCAAAGGGCCATTCATCCGCCTGATGACTTTCGGCATCAGACGTTGCCATTATATCGTTGCCACAATGGACAGAAAAGGCTCTGGAAAAACGCCATCAAGGCTCCTACAGGAAAATCCAGCATCGAACCCTGGTGGCCAAGGGTCAAAGCCCCTGCAGGAAGGTCATCGAAGACGCCCCTGACAGAGATCTTCCATCAAAGATAACGAATGCAAGCGCGAATGTTACTTCGAATTGACCTTCAAAAATGAGTGGAAGTGACGTCACCATTCCGTCGCTTGTCAGAAGCGAAAGGTGACGTGTAGGGCGATGCAATTATGCAGGATGTCGACGTGATTCGCTGATGGAAAATCAATGAATGTCCATTGCCTTGAATGTTTTCAACAAACGAAGCATTACAAGGACGACCCAAAAGGATGTCCACCATGAAAAAGAAAATTACACATCTACAGGTGACGTTGGTTTGATCAATGGATCGATCTTAAACATTGACCTGTTACCCTGGTGGAAAGATGTAGTTTTTTTGGACAACTGATGTCCGCACAACATATCAGTACATGTGCTGATGAGTACTGTAATTTTATTGAAATCAGTTCACTAACGTCAGCTGACACGTTTTTTTGGACAACTAATGTCAGTACAACTACTGATCTGATCAGCAGCACTGATATGTTTTACTGACGTCAGTTGTCCAAAGAACCACTACATGCACTGATTTCAGTACAACGTTTCTCTACATAAAAATCAATATGCTTAGTGGTATCACTTAAAATACTACTGTACTAACATTAACACACATAGTTTCATCACTATTATTGTTATGTTCATATGTAGTCACTTTAAATAACACTTTTACTTATTATGAAAAATTCTGGAAAATCTGCACGAGCATGCAAATGATTCCCTGGTGAAACATCAGCATATATATATCAGTCCCAAAAATACTATATACTTGTATGTAGTGATATCAGTATAGAATCACACGCTGATCTTTTCACCATGGTTTGCAACAACAGCAAAAAATAAAGAAAAAACAAACCAACAACATGTCTCAAGTCGTCGATGTCATTACCAAAGTGACCATAGCCGGAAGTGGAAAGCGGAAATGGCCTAAAATGGAATTATATTAGGGCCTTTTTTTTCGGATCCGATGGACATACATGTAGGTGAGGTCCTCGCGAATCACAACGATTGGACAGTGAAGTCAAGGGCGAACAAACATCTCTTTTGGTCGATATCGAATAAGATTGAAGAAAACATTCCCTTTTCCAATGTCAAGGGACACAAAGAGTGCTTCGGTTCTTCAATCTAAACGATTGCCAACAAAAGCAACATCTTTTAAAACGAGCATTTCTGAAGAAAATGTCAATGTCTGTAGAGGGAAACATTTCCAAAGAAAATCCAAAAACCAAAGAATATGCAATGCACATGTAGTTGGAAATACATGATCCAGCCTTAATGCCATATTTCCCTTGAGGAATCCTCCGCAAAGGTCGTCCATCATAAATTCGACCCTTACCTCATATCTCCACTATAGTACATTATGGTCCGAAATGGACAACCCCAGTCCCATGTTGCATAAATACGTGCATATCAGATGAAACAACTTAATTTTCATGATCTTATTACATAATTTTTATTTTGTTTCATTTCGTACCACACTTTAATTTATCGACTATACTTGATGTGTTCAATATAAAAAACCCACCTCTAAATTTATGCCGGCTGGGTAGATAGTACATTAGTGCATTTACATGAAGTTGTTGTTAACAAGTGGTATAAACTATGACGCTGATTTAAACACGGACCTTACTGACCCAAAGTCCTAATCAAATTATCTACAACGACAATACACTTAAGACTTCTTTTCCGTAAGAGCTAGGTTTGATGATACATTAAATATTAAAGACAATCTATTGATCCACATGTTCGAGGTTACCCAGCGTCAGCAGGTAAAGGCGCAACGGGGCACTTCCGGTGTAATGTTCCACTCCATGAAAAGTTTTTAACCTTCGCCTAAAATCGGGCTTATTACCCGGAAGACAGTGACAACCGGAACAGTTTAAAGTGCCAAAAAATCACGGCTAGTTTTAGAACTTTTAGTGAAATATTTCGGACAACAAAAAACCGAATTGTCGTGCTATTGTGCGATGACCAAAGCGTCAATTCTGGCACCAAGAATGACCATTATTATGTGCAACAGGTGTCACGTGACGACGCATCGAGGTACATTAGCCATTATTCTTTTCTGGTATAAATTTCAGCTGAAAATTAGGTAAAATCACAACTGAACGACTCGCTTGACTCTTATCCAATCGAGAAAAAGTTCCTCACTGAACGAATTTGGTAAAACTTTGAAGTTTTTTTATCACTAAAAAAACCATGAAATTTCTTGTGGTCATCTGCGCTTTGGCCGTGGTCATCGCCGTGAACTGCGAAGAGGTAAATTCGCGTATAATAAATACAACTAATTATATATTCGTAAACATGTTGTAAATATTTAGGATTCGTCAGGATAATTAGTTTTGTGATAAATGCATTACAGATGGCGCTGCTCAGTTCTGCGATGTACATAGATGACGTTGATTGTTCTGATTTTCAAATACACGTATATTCATATAACAAATTACCTTTTTTACAGGAAGTAGATAATTCTTGCTTTGACAAGTATAATAATGACGTAAGTTGAAACAAATTTATCACAAGATGACATTTTGGATCTCACCATTTATGGCATTAAAAAATTTAATTTAAATGTTGAATTATTCTGTCACATATAGTTGCAAGAAATCTGGAATAAATGCAAACCGACATCGGAGAATTTAATCAAAGTAAGTACACGTAAGCGTGTTCCTACTTCAAGAATAACTTATATAAATAAGTGTCATAAATCATTATACGTCCAAACTATTTTATCTTACAAAATATTTATTACGTCATACAATTGGTGCAAAAATGGTGCCAAATCCTTATTTGCATTTACTGAAATCTTTTATATTTTTAGCCTGGTTTGCAATCACCACCGGCCTGCTTCATGAACAATTTCAGGGTAAGATCACCAGGGATCAAGCGCCATCTATGGTGCATTTCAGGCAACTGCTATTGCAATTGACATCAATTGCTTTTCTGTGATGTCAAGAATTTGATATTTGACCAAAAAATCGATATTTTTTAACAGCTGAGGGAAAGTTTTGCTGAATTCTTCGCGGGATGTAGCGACGTAAGAGATTCTTGATCAGTAAATTATATGCTTCGAATTAACTAGTGATTAATAGATCAATATATGTCAGGGTGACGTCAAACAACAATACAATTGTTGCGTTGAAAGTTTGATGGAGGTTTGTACATATTTTCAACATTTTTGTTGTCGTATTACAGGGTGTTCCAAACGCTTGGAACCACTTACCATGGATCACGCCACAGGCTTTTGGGACACCCTGTAGATATATCTAGTTAGTTATCGTCATTATGTTGTCAAATAATTATGGTTTTTTTTTATCTCAAAACCTGCACAGCACTGCCCAGCGTTGAAGGCACTGGACTTTCTTGATTTTCTTCGCAATTCACCATTCTGGTGAACTGTCTCGAAATGGACGCCACCAAACTGACCAAAGTGAAAAACCGAAAATTTGTCCTCGTGAAATCAATTACGAAATGGAAAACAAAAGAGAAAATGTACTCGTTGAAATGATGTGAATAAACGCTAGAGTTTGAAAATGATCACACGTGTTCGCTTGTCTGGGGAATTGCTTTTTGAACAAATATTTGCTAAGAGGAAATCGATGAAGTGTTTGTTTTCCGTGATCAAGTCTGAAAGATTCAACTTGATTATATCCCAATTCAAAACATATTTTTTTGAAGACAAAAAATTATATCTTAAACAAAGGAATTTGATTGATGATTTTTTTAAAAATTTGCAATGGAACACAATTCAAATGCTGTCGCGAATGATGCATCAGAGATTGCGCCAAGATTATGAATTTCACCATCATTTTACAACATTCTTGCAACGTTAATTATATTACACAACTATTTATAAAGTAATACAACAAACAGGTGATCATTTCGATATATCAGCGCAATATACGAACTGTGTTGCCAAACTAAGTGGATATCGTTTTCAGGAGTTCATTAAACCAACTCCATTTAATATAATCTGCAATCAAGGCAATAAGTCCCTTCTCAATCCAATTACAACATTAAACAAAACACATACACGTATATTTTAAAAATGTTGGTTTTCAGGTTTAATTGATATCTTGAACTTACAGCATTTGTTAACTGCATGTAGTAGAAAGCGTTGATATATACATATTAATTTAATACTATATAATTACATTAATACTATATATATATAAAATTAACAACAATTGGCAGATTAATTTTAAATCAAGTCATTAGTTTCATGATTTGCACAGAAAATGGCGCTTGAAGTACCGTACTATACCAATGTTTTGTTTGGTTACAAGTTATTTCAATCATTTCTTTAGGCATTATGATTTCTACCAATTTTAGACTACATGTGGGATAAGCCTCTTATTTCTTACTCATTTCTTCTCCAAATTTTAAAATATATAGTTATTTGACTTATCATTAAATGTATCGGATTTTAGATGTAAGAAAATATCGTGAATATGATTTAAGAAAATGCAGTTCCAATGATAATATTTGCTGAACATTTTTTATTGAGATCTGATCCAGCGATTTCAAACAAAAGAACTACCCAAAAAGAAACTAATTTTTGTTGAAAAACACTTTAGATTTATTAGTGAAAACCAGTAGAAACAGTAGAAAACCAAGCCCATGATGGCGATAACGTTAATGATGACGAATCAGTAGATTCTGATACCGATGATGAGTTATCATCATATAAATTCGTGGTATATGGGAAATGATGCCACTTTTAGGGGTCTCCTGGCCCACGAATAAAAATTCGCCAAAATGACGTCACTTTTCATTCCGTCATTTATTAATGCACTTATCAGCAAAGTGAGAAATTGCACCTTCATAATACGCCTCAAACCCAAATTGCTGTTTTCTTATCTGCAAATACTTAGACAGTAATTAGTGTAATTAGCAATTAAAACTAACACTTGTCTCAAGGAAAGTGCGATTTTGATGAATTACACCTTTGCTCTTGCTAGTCTAGTCTAGTTTGAAGTACACCTCATATTCCATAAATTACGCTTGCCAAAAAAATTTGAATGAAGTTTCACTCTTGAGGTGTCCCAGACTACTAATAATCCGAGAAGAAAACATCATCATCAAACAGGCTGACAGTTGGACAGCAGTTACACTTCCTATGCATTGTAATTAGAATTTAAACACCGGATTCACATTCGGCCAAAAGTGAGCCATGCCATGAACAATTTTTTGACACTTGCACAAAGTTCGACAATTGTTCACCAAATACAATATTAGGCTTTGTATTTAAAGTGTAAACCTTAGGGATGTCACGTGGGGGCGTCTATTATTCGTTTTGGTATATAAACTGAGCGTGAAGTTAAACCAAATTATCACTTCTCCTTGGAGCTTACCCAGCAGCACAACAAAACCAGCAATTTTTTTCTCGCAGTTCACGTTTATACTTCGCTACCATGAAATTCGCATTGGCAATCTGCATGTTGGCTTTGGTCGTTGTTGCAAACTGTGAAGAGCAGGTAATATTTTCGTTATGTTTTGTTTGTTTTGTTTTCTTTCCGCAGAGTAGAATTTGGAAAATGAATAACGCTTTTCTGTAAATTTATCTAGCAAAACTGTAACGTTAAAAATTAAAAATGCCAAAATATACCAGCGTTTTAGTATAATAGTAAATAATAATTTTAAAAAAAACGAAAAAAGTACTTTTAACAAAACAGAGCACGTGCTTCCCGTATAAGGTACGTTTCACATAAGTGAAGTGCATGACTCCGATGTAAGTACGCTTCACGAAACAGAAGCACGTGCTCCCGAAACAGGTATGTTTCACGATATCGCGTGACTCCGAATTTAAGGTGATAGCTTATCAACACGTTAAACACGTTAAAAATAACGAATTAATGAAATACAGAATCTACATTTATAAATCAAATTTTCGCTTTCCAATCGCTCCAGCTTTATTAAATAATTAATATAATGCTATTTTTTTAAGGATGGACCATTGTGCACCAAAGAACTGAAAGCTGCTGTAAGTGAACTTCATTTATCCTCCCTCCCTTTCATAACATACAAATTTTTTTTTAAAAGAATGTCAAAATAAAACCCATACTTCGTTGTGTTGTGCACATGCTACCAAAATTATAATCTAAAGTATGCTTAACTTTACTAAATTCAGTGAAATGTTAACTTGATCATTAATGCTACAGTGATATAATCTAAGCTTTATATTACACATGTAGTTTACACGAATAATTTAGTACATGTAAGCAGTATAAAAACGCTTTAGCAATTCAAGTTTTGACGAAAACCTTTTATAATTACGAAATGCTTTTTTTCTTTGTAATTACACAGGCAGTCGAAGGAATGATGGCGTGTACCTCCGTAAGTGGAATTAATGGAAATATATTTACTATAGAGCGGTTCACAATTAAGTGGGGAATGCGATTAAGCATAAAATGGACCATTTTTTCTTGTTGAGATTTTTTTATATTTTAATTTTGTTGAAAATCTAAGAACGGGTAGAGAACGAGACTTACATGAACGCTTTACGGTAACCATGGTTACTACAGAGTCAAAACCAAATAGAGATATTCAGCTTATGTATTACGTCTTCCAGCAGTCACTGGACAGGAAAGATTAATCGAAAAACACGCATTTTTCATTTCCATTGGTCCAATTCAATTAATTCCCTGTATATTACAGTTATTCGCATTCCTACGTGGTGTGAACAAGCCTTGCCACCTTCAACAAATGGTTTTAATCAAAATATTAATGCAAGAAATATCCATTTATCCCGATTTACAGGCCCCAGCTCCAGAAATCTGCATGCTAAAACAAGCTGAAGAATATGTAAGTCTAACTAGACATCACCCAATTTAATTTGCGTTTTAGAAATTTTTTGAAATTTTATGAAAAATCTGAGCAAAAAATTGCATTTTTTGTGTCCCCAAAACAGAAGGACAAAACCGTTTGGGTGGAAATCCTGAAAGGTTGCAGCCAGGTAAGATTAAAACAGGAAACTACACTAACCGCCCGTTAAGTTTGATCTCCTATCAAAGATTATTTCCCAACTTAATTGCAGACTGACGATAAGGAACGCTTCATTTGCACTCACGGCAATTTCGTAAAGGTTGGTTGATCAAGGGTTAATAACATTTAAATATAGAATAAAGCGGGTCCCATAAGTCATTAACGTTAAGATTTCTATATTAGTGAACATCTTTTAATTGTGATTTTTTAAAATAATATTTACAGATTTGCCCTGCTACTGCTAGTAAGATTCCAAAAGACATCGGTGCCAAAAAGAATTAAACGCAGATCAGGAGTTAAGGCGAGGTCACACCTAAACTGATGGTTGCCTCCAACATATACTTCAGAGAATTGTTTTAAGAGTTCAGAGTGTGTATAAACGATGTAGATTATCGCAAAAATAAAACTTTTAAAAATATTTGATTTCATTTTTTTGTTTCACTTTCCCAGCATAAATGCAGAATAGGATCCAATACGATTTTTAAAGGGAAAACTGAAGTTCAATTCGTTGTTAGGCTTCAGCAGCTGACATCAGTCCCCTCCCCCCCTTAAGGTCCATAATGCATTTTTTATTGCATTTGAGTATAAAAATGCCACCGAATTTATTTCAGGCAGCAAAAAATCAGTAGTGCAACAGCAGTGATGCCAGTAAGTAATTTTCTATTTATGGGGACATATGGCAGAAGAATTCTAAATTGGATATTAATATAAATGAAATGGGAGATAAAAAACGTTTCGCGAATCATGTAGCAGTTTGGCGGAAGGCACTTCGGGTCCATATTTTAGCGAAATGTTTGAGGATCAATGCCTTTCCAAATCCGATACGTTTTTAGATGAAACTTTTGACAAATCCAATATTGATTTCCGGTTGATGCCACCATGGACACATGCAGGCTTTTTTTGGGTGTTATTCTTCCAATCGCTTCAAAGCCGATTTTCCAAATCTATTTATGCTTCCAAGTACAATGAACACTGTCTATTGTATTTTTGTGTAATTTTTTCCCCCCTACATCATCCTCAAATCCGTTAATGGCTTTTCACAAAGTCCACTCTTTGGTCAGTTACTGTCAAGTTCAGAATTGGGGCTAAGAAGAATTTCTTGGCCATTCTGAGAGGCAAAAGAACGGCTTAAAATCAACTTACGATGTCAATGGTAGTTCAAAAAGGTATAAGTGCGAAGTTTTTGTAATGATAGAAATAAATTAATGATATCATGGATGTCCTAAAAGTTATTTTAACTTAACTTAGTTTACTAAAAACTAATGATGTAATTGTGTGTCCAAAATGTCGTTGCATAAAAGCAACAAAAACGTTTGGAATGATAAAATTGTTTACTACATTTCTTAAAATAAACGTTTTTCTCGAAAATTACTTCAACAGATTTTTTATAAAAAAAAAATTTAACGCTATTTTTCAAGGCATTTGTGTTACAATCAAATTATAGTCTGCGCAAAGCTCGAATATACTGGGAATTCAGATGGCCCAAGACTCAGTTTCCATCTGCTGAACATCAGTAGCTTTCTCTTTGCTGGAAGACATAATCGATAAGCTGATTATCTCCGACTGGTTTTGTCTCAGCACATTCTAGTTTTGAACAGACTATAGTTGACGTAAAAAGCGGTAATCAGCAATTTGGCATAACGACAAAATTGCACCCTTGAAAAACAGGCCTAACCAAACACGCCCTAAAATAAGAGTAGTATTAACAATACAAATGATTTTACGGCTTATTTGAAAAATTCAAAATTATATTCCGCGAAAGGAGATAAGACGCTGTTTCCGCATAAAAATTCTCGATGCGCGCAAAATGAGCGAGAGGTTTTTATTAACACAAACTGTTTTCATTTAGTTTTTTTTTATATTTTTCATTAAGATAAGAAGCAAATTGAAGCAACGGCTTCTTCTCTAGTCCCTACTTCCCTCTATCTCTAATTCAACACCTTGTGTTCGGAGATGAAAACGAAAAAATACGCACTTAATAAAACATGAAGCAAAAAAAAAATATGGTTTAAAAAATATACATATATAAAAAATAAACTAGGGCGCTAATTTCGGTTTACAATAAAAAAAATGTTCAGTACTAAAAACCCTGAATAAGCAACCGAGCATCTAAAAGTCAAACCAGTGCTACGTTTATCTTCACAGCATAACATTTTGTCAACCCGAACGATACGTTTTAGCAATTTATGATAACATTTTCATCCGTAATGAATAAAAAAGGAATAATAATTATGATAAAAATACCTAATGCAAGTCCAATTATTATAAATGTCGAAACTCGGTTAAACTGAATCTAAAAGTTTTCATTAACTGAGGACTTTTTAGGGATTAAAAATGAAGTGGTCCACAAGGTGGGTGAATAATGTAAAGGATGTTTCGGAACACCCTGTATAAATGGCATATACAGGGTGCCAAACGTTTATCTCCCAATATAATAAACTTGGGCGAATATTAGAATTGGCTTTCACCAACACCATCCCCCTTCTACAGGGTTCCCACACAATTTCCCTGACTTTTACAAGTTATGGAATAAAATAGAAACAAAATTTACCAAATTCAATGGTTAGTTTTGAAACGTTTTTATATCGAATTCTGTACTGGTAAGCATAGCGTTTCCGCTTTAAAACGTGGCTGCCATTCGACCAGTTCCGGCCGGTGTGAAAGTGCTTGAATTTAACGACTTTCACGGATTATTTTTCGAAAATTTTATACCCTTTTCGCCCTTAAAAAAAGCGAAATAAATCGAAGTAGAAGTGCTTTTTTCCCCCCATGCACCAACTCGGTTCCTCTCGATTGAATTTCAGTCCAGCTCTTTATTTTTGCCAACAATGGCTTTCGGTTTTTTCTTCTTCTCTTTACTTTTATTTCGTTTTAAGAGAAACATTAAACTTTCGGACATTTCGCTCGGGTTATTTGGGCCAAAAACGGAAGACATTTCGCCATTTTCTTTCGGGTTTTTGGTGTGGATTTCTCAGCGACGAAAAAACGACCGAAAAAATAAACAAGTTATACCATTTCAACCATAGCGAGCCACACAGAAATCCAAGATGGAAAAGACAAAGTAAGAAATTGAAAAAATACGTTAAATAAAATAAGGAAATAAAAAGAGAATAGGAAATTCGGATATTTCGTACTACAGCATTGGAGTAAAAGCGTATATTTTGGGTGTAGTGTTCGAGTGCTCCTTGGAAACATTATCAGAAAGATAAATAAATAAAAACAGATCTAAATGTGAGGGAAAACATTGAACAGATATCAAGAATTGCACGCAGTTAATATTTTTACTAAATAAAACAATAATCAAAAAAAGATAAAACTGAAACTTTTGTCTATTTATTAATTTTTTATCAATTGTATTTTTATCTATTAATCGATTTTCAAGTGCTATCTGTTCTATAAACTTGTATTAAGTTAATTATAGTTTTTGTCTTAAACGTAATGAAAACCTAAACCAGGTTGACCAACTAAACGTAATTTCAGAATTACAAGATATTTCCATTTTATTACGTTATTTTTAAATTCATTTCATCCCCATGAAAAACACATTTATAAAAATGTAATACATTTGACACAATAAAACATTGTTCGACCCCCTTATAATGGATGTTACCTCAATGAATAAATGTCTGGGCAAGAGTTGCATTATGGCTTTACTTCAAAGTTATTTCATTTTTATCATAAATATCGAGACAATTTCAAATTATAAAAAATAACACAGATCCTAGTGGACCACCAATTCTATACAAGAAAGAATAAATTCAGCAATTATAATAAGTATTTGAAGAAAAAATGTGTGAATGAATTTTGCATGGTTGGCAGCCTTTCAGCCTTGAAAAATGTTATCCAAAACGATCTTGCATTTCTTAAAACTTGAGTTCAATTTTTGGACACCCTGTTTCGCAAAATTGCAAAAAAAAAAATTGCCCATGACAGGGCCTATGCCCCAGAGCCGAGCGTTTCGTCTATTTATTCTCGATTCCTACTTTTTAGGGGGAAGATAAAAAACGTGATTAAATCAAGATAAATGCTCGAGGGGAGGCTTACGAATTTCCATACAAGATCCTAGGGTAATTTATAGCGCTTAATGTAGGCAATGGAACCAATAAAAAAAAGAAAAAGTCATTGTTTATAGCAGAGCTCGGCAAACAAATCAAAACTAAGAAAAATTTCTCCTTTTTTTTACAAATACACGTACGTCGGGCTCAGGAGCTGCGTGCCAAAAATTGATTTTCAATTTTGGATATCAAAAACATCAAAGACAAAACAATAACGCCTATGTCAATACGCCTAAATGGAAAACCAAATCTATTTTTTTAATTACTCAATTACTGGATTTAAATTGTACTTTCCTACAAATGATTTTTTAGAAATTCAAATGAAGAGTGTCAACATTAGGGTGATTTCCTCACGAAATTATTAAATAAAATTAACATAACAGTAGTACAGGAACAAAAAACACGCTTTTTTGCGCTAAATAATTACCACCGTTAATCGCTAGGTCGTCATTAAATTACTGATTAACAGGAAGCAATCCTATTCCAGACCCCTGTAACTTGTAAGGGCAATTCGAAAAGTAAGCATTCGTTACTGCTAGATGGAGAGAAGCAGGTAGGGGTTTAAGTGCCACTCTCAACACCCTTTCTCACTTTCATTTGCACCACCCATCCATGCTCAACAAACCCTGCCACACCCTGATGTCAGACAAGGATACTATACCACATTTACCACACCATCATCCCTCAGTCCTGGATCTGGTCGGATCCATTACTTAAGATCGGCTGACATTTAGCCGGAGGGTTAAATGACCTAACAAACCTTATTTTACCTCGCAACTACCTGAAGATGACTGCATTTCAGCTTCATCGCAAACCTTTGCAATTCGTGAACACCCAAATTTGTTTCCGGATTTAACGAGAGAAAATACGGAATAATACAAACAGATCGGACCATTTGGGTGCCGGTTCGCAAAAAAAGCTAAACCGCATTTAAGAATGAAAAAAATAGAGAAATCAATATATTCAAGCGAGAGCAAAAGCGTTACGCTCGTAAATCAACGCGAAACATGTTTCGTATTTTTTTTTCGGCAACGATTCTCGCGTGTGTAAACGCAGTTTATATTATTTGACGACGTATAACGGGGCAAGTTTTATAGGGACGCATGCATGCAGCGCCCTCTTCTGGAGCCCTTGCTGCATTCCGAGAACTGCTTCCGGGCACGCGACGCTCGTAACGCACGCGCGAGACAATGTTGCCGTGGCGACTGTAGTCTGTTCAAAACTAGAATAAACTGATCCAAAACCAATCAGATATCCAGCTTATGGATTATACCGTCCAGCATAGAGAAAGCCACACCCACGGTCACCCTGTATAATGGAAAATGGACAATGGAAGATTAGCGCCCCCTCCTGGGGGTTGCAAGCCGAACGAAATTGCATTTTTTGCAAGTTAAAAAGCCGCCATTTTGGGCGGAATAATTGGATTTCGGCACCCGCTTCGAATTGCCCATCAATCGCGGTCTCGGCTCCTAAAGTGAAAGTGTGTTGAGCTAAAAGCTGTTCTTCCTCTCACAATATAAGGGATTACTTTTAAGCCTCCAAGGAGAGCGAAATCCCCCTAGTGGGGAAAAGCTGTACTCGAGGATCTCAAACTGAATAAAAAATGCAAGAGTACAGACGAGCTTCCGGTTAGCACATTTTTTATCACTACCTTATTTAATAGATTATGATTTCATATAGTACAAAATAAGCATTTTCCTATGCTAAGCGATATAAATTGTTGAAAATGTGGCCCAAAATAGCAATTATGCACGCAAAATTTGCATCGTTTTTTTTTCCGAATTGCACTGTCCACAAATTGATATTTTTATCCATGTGCAAAATATTTTTGTTTTATCCCATTAAAAAAAATTTATTCATGGTGGAATGTTATGATGATTCATGCTATCATGCTTTCACATACTGTAAATGTTGTAACTTAACAATAATATAAAAATAATTAATATTAATAATAACGTATTTATGAATGTGCCTTATTTTGTGAATATACTACTATACTATGCTATAGTCTGCTCAAAACTAGAATGGACGGAGCCAAAACCATTCAGAGCTTTTCAGCTTATAGATTATGAATTCCAGCATAAAGAAAGCCACACCCACGAACAACGGATGGAAACTGACTGATGGGACAGGAAAGATTAATCGCAAATCAGGCTCGTTCATTCAATCGGTCCATTTGAATTTTTCCAGAAATTCACAAAACTTTTCTCTGACTTTCCCTGATCAACCCGAGTAAATTTCCGTGACACTTTTGCGGATGTGCACAAACTCCTGCACGCACGGTGTACAATCCACACACTGTATTTTATCGTACATAATATGCATTATTTTGGTTATATTGCATACACGTAAATGAATAATTTTGCCAAAATGTAACATTCAATGATGTCAGATTTTTGCATTTTGAGAGAACCTTGCTTATATTTCCCTAATGCAAAACACTTTTTTTGCATGGAAGCTGCTATCGTAATTTAACGTTCGCATGCATAGTTGCGCACTTATCTAAATTAATAATAAAATATGAGAGTGTCGTTTTCATTTCCACTCCACCCCCACCCCCTTTATTTCCTTTGTTTTCGGCGATCGTTACGAGCGAAGCGTGGTTCTTCCGCACCAAGAATTAAGCCAATAAAACGCATTATTTGCATGCAGAATTCATTCATTTCCATTTTGCAACTACGTTCTTCGGATTAAATTCATCCAGGGTTTCGAGAGCTGAAATTGGATTGGGAAACACGTCGGCATCAAATGTCTGCTACCGAAAATGAGATCTAGAGTTACTATGAAACCCAGACGAAAATTTGATACCGTTTTGCCAAGGGGTGCTTGGGCGACGTCCAGCGCCACCTAGGGGCGGCGGAGCAAGACTAATGGGGGTGAATTAATATCGTGGACAGAGACAAAAAGTCTACAGTAAAACCCTGACGGTTGATACGGGAAATATTTCGAGCAATTCTGGACTGAATGAAGCAAACATTTCCGGAATGCATTCAAGTAAATTAGAACAAAGAGGATAAAAGAAACCAAAGATGACCCCCCACCATGACTGCCCATTATCCCACAGAAGGGCTGCTGGAGACATGAACAGTTCAGAAGGCAGTCCATGTAATAAAGGAAGCACTGTCATTTTTTTATATAAACAATTCCTTAAAATCAGCTTTTTTCAGGAGAGAGAAAAAAACTGAATGTTACGGTGAAAATTATCGTTCGCGCTAATTTTATTCCAAGTTTTTCCCAATTTTGGACAAATAGTGCAGCTCAAAACGGTGCATGTTCCACATCTCATCACTATAGCAGGTGTGAAATGGCTCGTGCAACGTACTGAGTTTTAGGTACTTACGACCTTAAGGTCAGCCTCGCCTTTGATTACGAGCCACAGGGGCATCAGTTTTAATGCATTTTAGGTTGACCTCTTGATGGACTTTTAAATCTAGAATGGAATTACAAAAACTCGTCTTGTCCTACCTGGTTTCATTAGTTCCCAGCTTTTCCACATCTGGCCAACGCAGACGACGTGAAGTCCACCCTCCCCAGCGAGCAAACTCTGAAATGAAAATAAAGCGGATTATAATGTTATTTTTACGTTCGATTGTTTGGTTTTACGGTGTTTGAGTTATACTCAAAAGAGATTGTTTCCACCCAAACACTGATACACAGGCAGCTAAAAATTAATCCCAATTTTATTTTCAATCTAATGCATGCAAAACTCGATGCCATTGTTGGCACACGTGGATGTGTTTGAAAACTATTTGTCTTATTATATGTACCTAAGAAGCTATAAGCCCATTGGGGAAGACTGAAACAATGGGCACTATAAAAATAAGGACTGTACGTGTATATCATAGTTGCTGGAGTCTTCTTCGTTAAATCCTTCGCTAATCCCTTTTCTTCTTCTTCTTCTTAATTATTTTTTTTCTTCTTCCTCTCTTTTCCCATCTGGTCGGCCATATTTAAGCCTCGCTAATTAGACCGGAACTCCTCCGATGCGTTCGCCCGGAAGTCTCGTTTCAATTAAACGCCGCCATTGCGCTTTGCGGATTAATGAGGTACGAGAACAAAAAACCACACACACAAAAAAAACCCGGTTTTTTCCGGTAGATAAAACAATAAAATCACGCTATAAATCACCGCCAACGAACGAGTGCGAACGCAGGGAGCAATCCGATTAAAACTTCTAGATTTCTTAAACTTTCTCAAATTCAATTAATTAAAAATGCATCCCGATACGATCAGGGCCATTTGAAGGGTGGGACACCCCCTAGCCCCATGGAACAGAATGCTAATGGGAAACACCAGTTTGTAGTAGACAATCAATACCTGACTATTTCTTCATTGGATGGAAAGTCAGATTTAACGTCATGTATATTTTTCACGAAACTATTCAGTCGATTTTTTGGCGCTTGGTAAGTTATGGATTGGCACTCTTCAATCATTTAATCTCATTTTAATCTCGTAACATAGTATTCCCTGCAGAAACGTTTTTATAGTGACAGGTTTTAACCCGTGCAAATGTCCCAAAAAAATGCGAATGGTTTACCGTTATTTGAAGGCTTTTCTTGTTATGTTTTAAACTCAATAATAAGACTTGTTAAACTTCAATTAACATATATTTCGGAGTACTTCTTCTCATAAC
>JAQIXS010003531.1:0-17840 GCA_034700785.1 Rossiulus vilnensis | reverse complement strand
GAGAAGAATAGGAATTTTCAAGCACTTCTAATTCACTAAAGTGAATATCAAGTGAATTTAGGTTCAATGCAGATTTTAGTTTTAACTTGGCAAAAAGTGAAATGTTTTACATGATAATACAATTTTTCCCTACATTTATAATATGGCAATAGCACAATTTACAATACAAAATAAATGATTAGATATTATATAGTGAATTGGTGTTGATTTTCATACTGAAAACAGAGTTAACAAGCAATCACTGCTAGCTCATCAGTACTGCGCGGCAGCCCAACTGCGTATTTCGCAGGGGCAGCCACATGCAAATGTATTATAAAACGTAAATTCATTCACATTTATATAAACATGTTAATAGTTTTTTTCCCCTTCGAATTATTTAGGAATCTTTCATCTAAGTGCTCGACTACAGCCTTTCAACCGAATTCGCCAGTCAATCGATTGAAATGGATCCAGTGCCAGCGCGGCTAAAAATTTTCTGTATAAAATTACAATATTTTCAGAATGTTGTCTCCTGTTTTCAAAATGTTGTTAATGGACGGCAAGGGGCCTCGAATCATGCGATGGCCAAATCCCCGCAGATAGGGGGGGATAAGGGAAGGACACTATCTGCCTCGCAACACTTCACTGAATTTTAGCAGAGGAACGGAAGAGGGGAGGGGAGGTTAAGGGGAGTCTGAAATTTAGTGGCAGAGGGGGGGGGGGACTGGGGACAAGGGGCCTAAGGTGGGGGTGAGAGAGTGTGGAATTTAATGCTGCTGCTGTCTAATGGCTTCTGTGTGGCGCTGAATGGGATATTCCCCTCTGCACCGCAAAGTGCTATTGTTAGGTCACCTGTCCCACGATACTGGGTTCCCCTAGGAATCCCCACAGGGATCATCTACGAGGGAATTGACTCACTTGTTACCGAGACCGTGTCACGTGGTGGTGGTGGCACAACTGCCAGGCCACTGATTGGCTAACGGATTAAGGACGGTTGCCCCGAGCTGTGGAGCTGCAATTGGAGGATGAATTTCCAGTAAAACAATAGTTGATGCTCGCTTGTTTGTTTAAGTGCAAAACGATACCTTCTGCGGACAACTGTTGCGTTGCTGGCTGGTAATTTGCACGGAAATCAAATAAAATACGAATGTTTTTAACGTTTGAAATGGATGTGTCCAGTAGTTCGACTTAAACAATGGGTCAATGGCGCACCCTGGACCTATTTTAGGAGAAGGGGGAATAACTTGGCAAACATTTATGAAATGTGTTGAGGCTATTTTTGAAAGAAACGCCATTGGTGAAAATCTTTTAAAAACTCCATTAGAAATCAACGCAATGAAACCATTCATTTATTAATTTAACTAATCATCGAGCATGTGTTGTCCATGTCTTTGAGGCTAAGCCAAGAGTACGCTTATCATTTAAGTTGACCACACATTTTTGCTTGAAATGCTTACTATAACTGTACAATATAGAAATGGTCTTCCACTAGAGCCTGAGCTGTTTTTTTATAAATTGAAAATGTTTGGTTTCTTAATATAACATTAAGTAAATTACAACTTTGTTTCAGGCGGTCACATAACGGATTTTTTAATCTTATTTTCTTAAATAAAAGGAAATATTTAAATAATAAAACATAAATCTGACCCTAGTGGACGACTTATCCTAAACTGTGGAAAAAAATCAATCAATTCTAATAACTGTATTAAAGAAAAATGTGCTGCCCAAACCACAATTTAGGCAGCACATTTATTAAACAAACTCTTAAAAGACATTTATAAACGACTTATTTATGTTGCTGAAGAAATATACTTTGAGTTAGAACACGCACTGTAACATGTTTGGTTGAGTTTTAAAATTTAAAAAAAATATAAAAAACAACGATTTTCCAACAGTGGCATGGCTCGGAGGAAAGAGTTACTTATACAGGTCATCCGCAGTACTAACATGGACAAACAGACCGTGTTTGCACCAGTACTTATCCATTGATTCAAGTTTATTTCATGAGAACCCCACGGTACACGTACAAACTATTCTGAACGGCCTTTTTTATATAACGTACAGATTACCATCTGTTGTATTGCTCTTGGGCAAGGGATCTAGCAAAGAGCTTTGAAATCCCGAAATCAATGGCCAAACACAAGTTTCTGACATCCATTGTTGTTTGGCCACCTTGTTGCAACCAATTTTGGCCGATTTGTTCCGATTGCTCTGAACATTCCAAATGCTACAAATCCTCAGACCTAGTAACGCTCTAACAAGAATCTAAAGAATCAAGGGGGTAAATCAATAAATATGTTCCCCTTACGGAAGCCGAAGACATTTATGGGTGTCTAGAGCCGATGTTTGGATATAATCTGGAATGTAAAAACCGTATTTTTAGTGGCGGAATTTTTTTCATCATACATTTATTGCTCTGGCTTATGCACCTACTTATCAATAAAAGTGTGCATTTTGCCAATAAGGAGTCAATTTATTCGAGAGACAGCAAAAGCACTCGCATTCAAATTGGTTTTAACGGGCGATAAGCTATTTTCTATACGTAATCTTTTTAAAAAAATACAAAAAAAAAACCGGTGCATTGTGCGCCCAAATGCATCATAAGACATTAATGGTGTTTCAATACAACAACATTTTCGATATGAAATGCACTCAGCGCCACAGAAAATCGACACGGAAAGGAGATAATAAAATGCGGTGTCGACAAATATTAGAGGGAAAAAATTTGCGAAACACAAAACGAATACTTTATTTAATAAATGTTTAAAGCATCCCAAACACGGGCATTTCGGGAAATGGTTTTATTGAGATTGCTCTAAATACATTTCTGAAATACAATTAAGGCTTTACGTTCACAGGCAGCCTCACTTAGCCATGAATTTTGTTTAATCTATGGGGATGGTGTCGGCTAATATAATTGGTTGTCATCATGGATTATAACATTTTGAGAAAAACCTTAGAAAATCTGGATTGGAAATTTATTTAATTTTAATTTTCAATAGATTTTGCGTTTTCAATAATAAAAATGAAAAACAGCTTTTTTGGGTTTTTTTCTTTTTTAATTTCTCATTTTCTAATTTAATAAAAAATGTAACTTTACGAAATCAACTATCATATAGTCATGTTAATTTATATTTGGAAAAAAAACTAGTTTTGTTGGGTGCATCTTAAATTTTAAATTGAAAATGAAATGTAGTTAACCTGAAATGAGATGATTTAGTAAAACAATTTCGCTGGTCGATGAGTTTTTTTTTGAAAATTTGGAAAACTGTTGCCGTAGTTGGGACAAATTAGTTTAGGAAATAATTTACAAAATTCTACTTTACAAATCAGTTTTTCAGCTATAAACGTGTTCGAACTTAACTGTAGTGATCAACTTGAATCTGGAATATAAATTTATTGGCAGAGATAGATTTCGATAAATAAATGTAACTGTATTTATTATCATGTTTTTAACTTTAATTGAGATGGATAATTAAAATGATTTATCTGGTTAATGAGTTTTTATATTGTGGAGAAAATGGTTCAAAAAACAACTTACAAAATTCAAATTCACAAAATCAGCATTACAACATATTTAAATTTAAATTTTCCAAATCCAAATGTTGTTAATAAAACAAAAACGTTTTTGCAGAGATAATAATTTTAAATATGTTATAAAGTTTGGTTTGTTATAGGCATTCCAATATAAATTCACTGAACTCAAAAGAATGTACAATTGAATAATACATTCTGTGTTAAAATGCTGATTAACGTTTCGGAAAACCTTATAATAATGGTTTTATCTTAACATTCTTACATATTCCTAACGTTTATTCCCTAGTCAAAGATACTTAATTGGCCACTAGATGGTGCTCATCTCCAATAACAATCACCTGATCAAACCTGATCAATTCATAAACACTTATTGCCAAAGTTTACTCCCACAATCGTCTAAGTCTGCATTCCGTGTTTCCACCACTTGTTTGGCAAAACACATCAGGACGATTTTCTAATCGAATTACGTTTATCTCCAGATGAAGTAAACATTCGTACTTATATGCATTTCCTGAATGTCCTCCAGTCTGACTCCATCAAAAGAACTGAACTCCACGATCAGTGCATTTCGTGCGAGCCATCAAAACAGACAGAAATCAATACTCGTATGCACGAATAAATATAATTGCATTCTAATTTCAATATAATCTGCCTTTTGATCGACGTCAAATGCCTTCTCCATTCGACCAAAATAGACGCCTATAAATATCCGCCCCTCGAAAATAGGATTCAGAAAATAAAAAATCTAATGCAAAAGGCAATATTTAGTCCTTGAATAAAATGGAAAGACATGATTTTTTTTTCTCAATCCGTTGCTACAGGTTCCCAAATCAGTTTTTTTTTTTACAAACGTTTGAATTGAGTTTTCAACGCCACCTGTTGGCTTGCGTAAGGAACAGAAGACAAATCAATATGCGGGTAGGAACGGAAAATCCCACATACAACGGAGTGATCGCATTTATAAAAGTAATCCGGAATGTTCATTAATTCCGTAATTTCCCTAATCGCAACCCAGGCCAAAAAGGGATCAATTAATTGTTCAACGCAGCGAGCACGGTCCATTAATTGCGTGTGCTTTAGTCGCTGGCGAAATTATTTCGGTTCACTTATTTCGCCCATTTATCTCCAAAACATTGGTGCAGCAGCATTTTATGTGGTCTGGCCCGCGGGCCAGATATGGCACGCGGTTCTTTATTTCACGTACATGTGTAAACACCTGATCGTGACGTTGGTAGAAGATCCAGAAAATATTATCTGAGTGTTATAGGTCATGCGAAATAATATTTTAGGAAAAAACAATTCATGAAAATCTCATGATTTCTTGATTCTTGAATATTAACAATAGTTAATATTTTAATATTAATATGAATATATAGTTAATGTTTCCAAAATATTTCTTGAGGAAACAATTCCCACGTTGCAAATCAAATTTTATTTAGGGTGTCCACGAATTAAGACAAACTGAGGTTTTAAAAAAACCTTTCGACGTACTTTTAATAGCGTTCTTTTTCAGAATATGTTTTCTAAAAAAATCATTCAGAAGAATCGTTATTGACAGATTTTGTGAAATTATTTTGTTGTTGTTGTTATTACCTCCAGATCAAACGATGTCAATTTGAAGATGGTTTTATTTGCAGTATAAATGCAACAACATCGATTTTGTTATTTTTTTTCCAAATATTGCCACATATTGTGAATTGAAAAAAGTGTATGTATCAAACAGATCGTGTTTAAAAAGTCGTAATTTGCAGTGTAAATGCATCACTGCAAAAAACGAAATGGAAATGCCTTTCTTACAAATAATTAATAATAATCAATAAATGATATATTTATGAAAAACCTTTCGCAGTTCTATTGATTATTTTGATATTCTTTTATTATTATGTGGAAAAATAATCAAAAATCATAAATAGGTCACAGAACATAAATCTCTCAAATTTTATTTTATAAATAAACAGGCATTTTGAAATTATAAACCAAAACCGAAACCCAAGTGGACGACCAGTTCTACATTGGTAAAAATAAATCGAGCAATTATGTAAATATTTGAAGCAAAAAATGTGTCCGTAATATTTTTGCATGGTGGGCATGCTTCTGGCTCATCCTTAAACGTTGATTTCGCTTTAGCTAAAAACGGACAATCGACGACGTGCATGCCATAGAAACGATCAGGAATAATATATAAAAAAAAAATCATAAAAATATCTTTCTTGCAAAAAAAAAATATTACAAAAAAAGTATAATTTTCCGCTACAGGTCTTAGGCCTATCAGCGGTCGTGTTTTGAGGCCCAAAACGTGAGGAAAATAACAGGTTTGCCCGTGAGGGGCTTAGGGACGTCTAGCTCTTGTTTCTACAAGAGCAAGAATCCATGGTCAATGGAGCCATCGTCCTTCTCGATCCATTGTTCGTTCACGGGACACCCCTAGCGGACATAACCGAAAGCAAGTGGTTGGAACAAAGGACCCCCACTTGAGTGCTGCCCAAAGTGATATTCGCAACCCCAGACCCAATTAGAATACATTATCTCTGGCGAGGGACGGTAATTTATGGATTTGCAATAACGAAACACAAAGATAAAAGACCCAAAAATAGGGAACAGGAAAAGGTCGGAAGTGGGCTGTCCATGGAATTTCGAGGAAATGATTCTGTGTGAATTATATCAGAAATTCAAATTAAATGGGATGACCTTAGAGGAACCAGAAGCTGGGAACCACTCATGTGTTCAGAGGATTGACAGCGATTGTGATAAACGTTTGTTCCTCACAAATATTGCTGAAACCTTTTCTCTAATTTGCACCCCAAAATCGTGACCTATTACGGATATTACAGGAATATAACATTTTTATCACCTAAACATGTTTCAAGTCACGTTTTCACATGTTCTGGACCATCTAGTGTAATGCCTCACTTTTAAAATTCGAAAAAAAGCTGCTGTGATGAACATAATTAAAACATCCTTTTTTTTGTCCTTTTTTTAAAAAAGGACAAAATGAGGCATTACATTGGTTATTATCAGAACATGTAAAAACCTGACGTGGGACGTGTTCAGGCAAAAAAAGCTGCCAGTATGGAAGGATTAAAATATTTGTAACGCCTGAACACGTTACAGTCTTATAATAACCAATGTAATCCCCCATTTTTTTGTTTTAAAATTTCGAAAAAAGCTGCCGTTATGAAAGGAATAAAACATTTGTAATACCTAAACACGTTCCAAGTCACGTTTTCAGATGTTCTGAACCGACTAGTGCAATGCCTCATTTTTAAAATTTTGAAACGGCATTCGTTATGCTGTTTCATCTGAAATGTTTACATGAAAAAAAAATCAACATTTCAAACACCTAAACATGTTCCAACCAATGTTTTCACATGCTCCGTTCCAAATAATTAAATGCTTCATTTTTTAAATCTCGAAAAAACAAAAAAGAAAACACCACTCGTCATGCACATTTATGCATGGAAATACATTCCATGAGGAATACATAAACGAAACATCCAACACCTAAACACGTTCCAGTCAACGTGTTCCCATGTTCTGGCCCAACTAATGTAATGCTGTTTTTTTACACGCCGGATAAAAAGCACTTTCATATGAATAAACACGTTCTAAACAACGCTTTCACATGTTCTGGCGTTACCATAGCGTACGGCAATGATAATAGACTTCCTTTTTGAACAATTCTCCAGCAACACCTCACTTTTTTAAAATTAAAAAACCGCTTTTATTACGTAAACATGTACAAAAACATGTACAAAAACAGAAACATTCCAGACGTGTGAACACGTTCCCAGCAGCCGCCCTCAGTGTCCCTGTTCCGTTCCGGACATTGGACCGCCAGGGCCGGAGGGGTCCTCGGTGGACGCGATCCAGACAAAGACCGGGGCGCGAGGGGTGCTAAAATGGCGAAAACAATGGTTGCTGGCGCTGAGGGTCGTCGAGAGGGGGATCCCCGTCCCCCCCGTTTTCGCTTTCGATTAAGGCCATGTTAATTCGTCGGCTGTCTCCGCCGCGCTCATTGGCGTGGCGGTCGATAGCGGATGGGAACAATCGCGCATGCGCATTGCACGTCGCTCGGGGTCGAGGTGGAAAAACGGAGCTGCACAACAGTTATAAGCCACAAAGTGTCGGCGTCGGAGCTAGAGACAGAGGCAGCAGCAGAGAGAGGAAGCAACAGCAGCAGCAGCAGCGGAAGAAGCAGAAGCACAGAGGCGAATGCAACAGGAACAACACCGGAGGACCAGCATGCAGCGCAGGACAACGTCACTCAACCGCTAGCATCGCCCGGGTTTCACACCACCATGGCCAACGGAGCCAGAGACTGACCTGTGCCTCTGCACCCTCTGGACACCATGCAGGTCAGCAGGTCAGAGTGATCGTCCGTCGTCCAGCCCGTCTGACCAATGAAAGTGGACGTTTAGCAGTAGCTCGTGGACGAAATCCGCAATAATCCAGCAGTAGCTGGTGGAAGGACTTCAGAAATGGCCACTGGACAATGTGACCGTTAGTTTACGTTGGATTTTATCCATGGTGGTGTGAGGCCCAAGAACTCCGGCGATAACTGGTCGGAGGACTTCATTGGGTTTCGTCCTTGGTGGTGCGGAGTGATCGCTCCGCCTGTCTGACCAATGCAATCGGATGTCCAGCGGTGACTTGTGTGCGAAATTCTCTGGATTTCACATCCGCAACGATATATAGACGACTCGCCCAGCAATAACTTGTCGCACCCAACATTGACTGGTGGAAGGACTTCATTCATGGTGGTGTGAGACGTAATCTGCATGCTTCAGGACTGACAACTGGACACTGAGCGGTAATCTACAGGAGATTTCATCCTTGGTGGTGTGAAGCCCCAGAATTACAGCAATAACTCATCCTCGGCGGTGTGGAGTGATTGTCCATCGCCCATTGACCACCGCCTATCTTGTAACTGATGGGCGAAATTCTCTGGATTTCATCCCTGGTGGTGTTAGGTCTCATAAATTCAGTAATAACTGGTGGTCGGATTTCATTCCTGGTGGTGTAAGACGCAATCCGCACCCCTCAGAACTTACCACTGGACGTTGTGACCGGCAACTTACACGGTGCCTGACCACGACCCACTGGAGGATTGCTCCTCGCTTCTGGACGCCCAAATAATCTCGTTTTCCGACCAACGTGAACCCCGTGCGCCGACTAGGAGGCTCCTCCATCCTGCATCAGCAATAATAATTGGCAATAATCCATTCTTCCAGTAATAAGTCCTGATGGACCTTGACGGAACCTTGTTGGAGCAACCGCCAACACAACAGGACGTCGAAATTCGTCCAGTTCACAGTGCAGAAGCAGCAATAATAATAATAAAATTGTGGGCGAAAGCATGCGTCTTCCTGCAGCCAAGGTTCGACCAGAGAGTTTCTTGAAAATGGTCGCCAGTTAGGACTCGAGCCCAGGCCCTCCCCATGGATTTCGGATACTGATCAAACCCATTTCGCCAACTGCTGCCCGATTTCAGCGGAGATGCCTCGGTGCTATTTGTTCAAGAAAGTGAAATATCCCGTGGAAAGGGATAGGTCCAGTCCGCCTAGGGCTCCGTCCAGTCCGTCCGAAGCGACGGTGGCCCCCAGCCCACCTCCCTACCATGGGGCACTGCAAATTCACAACGGTAAGGGGGTATTTATTTCCAACTCAATATTAGGACAAATACACTGGCCCACCCAAAGGTATTACCAAAATCTATTCTGTTCATCAATTAGACATTCAATTCAAAATCGAAATAGCTTGGTTTCGTAAACAGTTTATTGCTCTTTAAAATGCGCCTATTTTGAATGAAATTCCTCATCAATTTCATAGTCGACGTCAAAAGCTTTTAAAAAAAACATTAAACAATTTGAATTTTTTCGGACATTTGCATGTCTGCACCCCTGTCAATTTAAAAGGTTTCAAACAGGGAATACGATGTCCTGGGATGACTGCATATTTTCTGTACGATTGACGTGAATTCATGGCATTGCATTTTCAGGTGGTTGTCCTGCGAAATTCAGGAGACGTTTAAATAAATTTAGGTTCGTTTGAAAGTGCTTTAAATTGTTGACAAAACCAGTCGTTTCTATTTTAGATTATATGTCTATTTGTGGAACAAAATGCATTCTTTTAGTACCCTTTAGGTGGGACCAATTGTACTATTTTTTTTGCAAGGACTAATCCGTGCTTGGTGTTCATCAATCCACCAAACCAGTTAGGATGTGTTTAACGTGATCGTGTTCACAAACACAATTTGGGAAACCACGTCTCTTAGCATACTTAACACACTTGTTAACAAACTGCATGCACTTATTTCGCAATAAGGCTAAATCCGAAATATTGTTTCTGCAAACAACAATCCATGCTTATTGCCTTTTAAGTTCTCGAGTGGCATTTTAACGACCAGTAAACGTGTTTAACGTAATTGTGTTAATAAACACAGTTTGGGAAAGCCATGCCTGTCAACACGTTAAAGACTTGTAAACACCCACAATTGATTAGCAGTAAGAATCAATTCATTTTAATTGAAACAATCCATGCTTGCTCTTTCTCAAAACAGTTTAACGACCACGAAACATGACATTTATCGTGAACGTGTTCGCGAACACATTATGGGAAACATGCCACCCAACATACTAAACACTTTTAAACACCTCGAATGCAACCACTTAACAGTAAAGATTAACCAATGTGAGATGAAAGAAAAATGTAGATGCATTGTTTACTTTATTTCGGAGGCTGCTTAAAACCTGATCATTTATTGATAATAACCAGTATTATTAATGAAGCAGAATAAATGTATGTTATGTACAATTCTAACATTTTTGACTCGTGTTACTTTTGTTCATTCCGAACAGAGAAAGTTACTTAAAACGGACATGTGAGTTCTTAAAACACCTGCTAAACATGCTTCAAATGTAAATATATTACAAATGTCCCAACTATTAACAGCACACAACGAATTAATATTTGTAGAAATACGTCGAATATGTTTAAACTGATATTGTCCTAAATCCTAAAAAAATATTTTTTCCATCTTATTGGGGGGGATCGAAATGTCAAATGTTAGCAAGCTACTTTGTAATAGACCTATATAATTTTAAAGGACTAGAATGACCATTAAACATAACATACCGAAAGCGTCGATGTTTAAATAATTTCTATTTCAGTTTTATTTTCATTTTCTATATTTACTTTTCGAAAATTGAAAAAAAAAATTGTAATCGGGTTTCCAACATGTGAGTTAATTCCTATCAATTTTAAATGTAATTAGTAATTAGTTGATCAAACAGGTTTGGTTTTGATCAAATTCGATGATTTTATTTGAATATGCTTAAAGTAAACTCTGCGATGAAATTTCGTGATTTCCGTTTGTATCGACGTATATAATATATACGTTACCCATTTTCAAAATGGATGTGAGATAATTACAAAACTGATGTCTACCATCAAAAACACCAAACCGAGTATTAGGTAACAGGACATTAATTATTCTGAAAAAAATCTAAGATTATACATGTTTTATGGTTAAAATAATAAAAAAATATTTTAAAACGGTTATTAGTATTGCAATATTTCTAAATGAATCGAGGAATATTAGTCTCTACTCAACCACAAGAATGAGTGGAAATAAATCTTGTCTTACAATCTTAAATGCCAGTCCCAGATAGCTTTATTTTAAACCACGAAAAACCCCTTGCAAGTCACCAATCACGAACAATGATTCAACAGTTGTTAGTTTCGATTCACCCGTGTTGAGATTTATTAAATACACGAATTTCACACAAACTGAATGAACAGGAAGCGAGCGATTCATCTGAATTTGTGTGAAAAACGGCTCGTCTGTCATGGGACGCCCAGCAGGCTTAGGCTTAGGAAAAGACCTGTTAAGATAAGCCCCCACTTTGCACCTCAGATCAGGGAGACCGTGTTCGGAGGGATAATACACTAATCATGATTGAAGCCTGGAAAAAAAACATGTAAAAGAAAAAAAAAAGGAAATTGAAACAGATACGAATTGGCTTCTTCATGCTCGGTTGGGGGAAAATCATTCTTTCGGCAAAAATCTGATCACTATGATTGGGTTGCTCCGACCAGATCCAGATCCCGATGTCTCCTTAATGATTACATTTGGTGGCCATAAAAAAAATTCCAAGAAGTTAGGAAACCAAGACTGATCGTTTTGAGGCCAATGTCTTCCACCAGAGAAGGTGTCCATTAAGGACATCCTTCAGAAATACTTTTTAAACTTCACTTCCTGTTTACTTGGACTGAGTGATGTTATTTAACTTGGAAAATTCATATGGATTTCACATTCATCCACCACCCCATTACATGGATTTCACTTAATGACAACAGGGTGCTGTATTGAATTGATTTTAAATTTCAACGTCATATTTTCGCATAGCATGCTGGATCCGATAATTACGCCACAATTAGAGCTCCACAATTAACTACAATTAATTAGAGCAGTTGCTCTCGCGGTTCACACGTAATGGATCGCCAACTCGTAATAAAATGAATAAAAAAACCTATGAAAAATGATGCCATTTGGGGAACGTTATTGCGGGTCGTTGCATTACATAAAAATACTGAGAAATGAGAAATGATATTAGAAGTAAAAAAACCTTATGAATAAATGGCGTGTGTAAGGCACGGGATTATATCCATTGAAAATTCACGTAAAAAGGCTTTATGCTCACGAAATTGGGTCACCCAAAAGGTCGTTGTACCACCAAGGATTACGTCGCCATTGACAGGTTTGACACCCGAAACTATTTACCCCTACGCCTCTAGTCCATGAACATCAGATGTGTGACACCCTTACAAACCTATAACCAAGGCAACAGGTACACCAGTACCTTGACATTGGGAAATGTTATGTTGATTTTTTATTACTTGAAAATTTGGGAAATTAGCAATTCGTGAAACACTGTTGGCTAAATTGAAATGCTGGACTGTGTTTTTAATAATTTAAATTATTTATTTTTTAATCTGCAGCGTTTCGAATGTAGTGTGTAATTTTGAAATTATCATTGCTTTTGAAAATTCACCAACTGAACATTGTGGGGCGTAAGTTACATAACATGGCCCATATGCAAGAGCCCCCATTTGAACAGCATTTTAAAATCCATTCAAATTTCAAAATGCATTATGAAATGAAATCTAGCCTCAGATGAGGGGGGAGGGATGTTTAAAGGGGGTAAGTAGGCTCCTACACATCTAGGAATTTGTTTAAACCCACAAATCCCAATATAGTGGTACCGTTTTCTTCCACACCACATGATCAGCAATTGCAGAGCTCAGGCTACATTCCAACTGTCCAACAGAACGGTTCGCAGACAGTAGGGGGTGACAATTAGTGGCTGCCAGTTGGGCCTTGAGAGGAATTGAATTGGAAATCCGGAGGGAAGGACGTCACAAACGGCCCTTACGCAGTCGAGCAACACGTCTTGCATCGTCCTCTACACGTATTTCACTTGTAGATCCAGGCAAAGCCAATCCCGCTCGTACGTTTGCGTAAATTGTGCAAGAGTGGGGCCCACCGCTAAATCAACCGCCACCCCCGTCGGGCCCCCCCCCGCCTTCCCAGTGCATCTTGTAATGCAATTTATCTAATTAGCATTAAGAAACGTGGACTGCATCGTGAAAGAGATAGCTGCTTGCTCTTCGGTGTTGTTGTTGGCAGTGTTTACAAGGCGTTTGCAGCGAGTGAAGCACCCAAGACCCTCCCTATCAATTTCTTCTTCAACTTGAGGAAATAGCCCGAAGCGTCGTAACGACGCTTATAAATGCTTTTGCCGCACCAGAGAAGAGCTTAATTCATGCAACAAAAGATCAAATCAACGTAATTAGACGAACATCTTGCTCGATGCCATCGCTGCTTTTAATAGTTGGGAATTAAGGGAACTGCCAAACGAACTACGTGAAGACTGAAAGCGGAAATTCAGCACCAGTGGCGCCATAAACTGACCGATCGAAGCGCCCCCTGGCGCCGATCGTGTGTACGGGGACACCGCAGGACTGGCGCCTCCTACGAGGGTCCGCTTCAAAGGATATGGTACCATTCGGCTCAGTTGAGGTCCCCCAAAGACATACCGCATTCCTGGTAGCACCTGGGACCTAACATCACGATCTTGCGTGTCATCCTTGCACAGGGCCATGCTAATCTTCTCTGTATCGTTCCAATTTTAGTATATGGATCTAGCATCAAGTTAGTTAATTTGTTTGGGTTACATTGAAGTCATTTTAACAAGGGAAAGGGACCAGAAACTGATGTCACAATCAGTGCTGGTTTGGCCATTTTGCCCATGAGGCCGGTGCTAAGGGCCCTGCATTGTTAGGGGCCCTGCGGTGGCGCACCTAAGGTGGTGGGGGGGGGGGCAGAACACCGGGGCTTGTTCCCCTTCCCCCAGACAGCCAAAAGCAGTCCATGATTTCATACTTGATCAATTAAATATCATTGCTTAGTGGCCTTATTTTACTATAATTTGTAAAGTTTTTTTAAAAAATTTTCGCCTACAGCGTTTCTTTATCAAATGTTGAGGTTAAAATCATGGATTTGAAAAAAAAATTTGGAAAATAGGACCAGAAACTGCTGATGTCAGAATGGTCCTAAAGGCACAATAGACGTTGTGAGGAAGGTGTAAACGTTTTTCACCCCCTACCCCCTCCTGTCCTAGGTAGCACGCATGGTCCTCATAGCGGTGATTTTGTGGTCAAAAATTAAAAAATGACGCAATATTGTCCCGAACACATTGGTTTGACACAACAAACAATGTTGATCAGGAGTGGTTAACGAATTGTTTAAAATTTAGCCAAATATGTGACCAATGAAACATTTCAAATTTTAAATTATTTATCTTAGACTACGTTTTCATGCATGAACATGCTTGATATATTTTATAACGAAAATATTTAAGCGAAAATAATATTCCTATAACAAAACTTAGAAATTGAGGAAAGCCAAAATGTTCGCAAAATTCAAGTGCAGAAATAATTCATTTTCAGTGTATTTTCCATGACATGTTGATTAGAACTGAATGCATTTTTTACACTTTTTACTGCAAAGCATATTTTGGATATTTTAATTTTGCGAGGAAATGGTAATATTTAGCAACTTATTATTTTAGCAATATTTAGCAAAAATGGTAATATTTATTGAACTGAATTGTTTCAACAAGCAAAGGAGGAGAGGCCAGTCAGCTGTCCAGTTGAAATATCTTTTGCTATTGTATTAATTTTTTTCTTTTATAATTATTATACACGTTTTACTACAAAGGGTATTTCGGTTGCTATGCTTGTAAAGGAAAGGAAGTACCGATAGCCCCTTTTAAGTCCATTAAACCCTGGATCCAAAAGAGGCATCTTCAAATTCGATTAGTTTGAAACGACTGTTAGGATGAGGTGCGCAGAAAAACGTTAAATTTAATAAAGTTTTGTTATAAATGGATGCGCTTATAAACACCGTGCACTGCAGGTTATATCTATCAGTCTAAAATTAATATAAAATATGATGACATGTATGCATGCCTAAGCTATCATAATATAATGTTATAGATTTTTCTCTTTCTTTCTCTCGCAAAACGTCTGGTAAGGAGCAGCGAAGAAAACGCTTGATAAATAGCCTAAAAGGATTTTTGTCAATATCAACCACACCTGTTGCCGAATTCTATTAAGATCACATGAAAGATAGCTCTCTGACGTCAGAACACATACAACGAGACGACACTCACTCACTCCGTATTAACAGTTAATTCACAAATAAATAGACAGTTTTGATCCTATACACTAGAAATTCAGAAAAATGTACATTTGCCTCTGATATCACAGAATCATAATCAAGAAAATAAGCTTATTCATTAATTTTAACTGATCGAATTTAAACGTATTATCTTATTTCTATATAATTGGTTTTTTTTTGTCCTATGTTTTTTTCCCCTATATATTTCACCCAATTATCTTATGTACTTATGTAATTGTATGCATTTAACAATACAGATTAGTGGTTCAAAGGATTAATAATGGAGAAATAATAGATGAATTACTGGCATTATTGGACATTATTCCATTGGGTTATTATTATCAATATGTCCATACCAATACGTAACTATAGAAAAGTAAACACCATTTCCATTATATGTGATGTTTATCCTACGGCGTTGCTTAATTTGCATAAATTTGCAATATAGATACAAATGTATTTTCGTTGTGAAATGCAGTTAGATAAGCCTACATTGCACGATTGGCGATGTAAATGTAGTTATTCTTAAATTTGTATACAAATTAAAACAAATCCGTGATTAAAAACGTGGTTTTTCAAAACATTTCCTTCACAACATTTTATTGAAATTGCTATTTGGAAATGTATCCCAAACTTCATGAATATCCAAGAAAAATAGCATGAAAACTTAAGCTGAAATCCATAGTTGGATATTACCAAAAAAACATTCCATTACGGATTTCTATTAATCTTTCAATTACAATTCCTGACATTAAGGGCCGGTTGCACCAACAACAGTCACGCAAAACCCAAGATAAATCTCTGGTTAACCAAGGAAAAGCATTGCACCCACAGCAAGTTATCAGTTAACCATAGTTTAATGTTAACCCAGCTATCCAGTTAACCTAAAATTTGTAACAATGCAATTTTGTTGATAATAGTAAACTCCATGTTTACTATTATCATGAGTTAAAAATCCCTATGGTAAAAGGGTGTGTAACAAAACCCTATTAACCCTTATGTTGACTTGTCGTAATAGTTGACCCCAGGTTATCTAACCTTTCATTACTCCTACAGTGGTGCAACCGGCCCTAAACAGAAGAATGTTTGAAAACGGTTGTGTGGACAACGGAAATCTGTAACAGGCCCTGTTTGTCATCGTAACACGCTACCATTTAAGTCAAGTTTTAAGTCACTGATATTTTATTACGTTAAACCACGACTGACTACTTCTATTGTCTGCAGAAAAAAAGAGCGTTTTTCACTTTTCAGACGTCATAATGGCAGCGAAGGAGTGCGGATCGAGGAATTGGATTATGTTTTCAAACTTCATCGTACCTTATCCAATTCCTAATTCAGGGCGCATATGTCCCAGCGCACATTAATATATCCGTCATAAATTCGTAACTACCCCATTTTCCAAATGTTAACATCTCCATTTGTCCCCAACCCCCTGCCTTCCTACGTGTACGTGTGTGCAGGGGGTGGGTGTGCAAGCCAGGGCCAACACTCTTCCTGATTGAAAATTGTGTCTTCCATTCGCAACATGATCCAGGCCCAGGCTGCCTACGTGTGATTTTAAATAATTTATTGCCAGAGAATCAAACGTGCGTTTTCAGAAATCCATATCTGTACACACAATATTGAATTGCCAGGCTTATTTCCCTGGCTGCCGAGCACGCCAATAGGCGATCGATACGGGCCGAGGGGAGGGGCTTGAACCCACGCGATGCATTTCTGCCATTCGTCGTACCTGTAGCTTATCAATTTGACCCGAGCTCACACGAACCCATGTTTACGACCACCATAAAACCGTATAATTTTTTGGCCTACTGGGTAAATATGTTTAATTTCGTCCGAAAATATATTCGAAAATTCCGTGCATGGCTCTTCCTCCAGTGGCGAATAATTGCTCAAATTGCTAAAACCACATCGACCGTTTTCAATTCAATGCACCGGCATCAGTTTAATAAATAAAAAAAACATGGTCGAAACAAACAAAAAATCATCCAAACAATAGCATTGTGATGTTTACGATAGCTCGGTTTTGCACTAATCTCTCGTGGATTCCCCTGACATGTCGTCAAGATGACAAACAACTGATAGCTAAACGTCTTCTTTCATGCTCTAAAAGGAGTTTTTTTTTCAACTTAATAACACGATGTGCTATAATCTGTATAAAACTAGATCATACTGAGCCGAAACAAATCAGGTTTTTGAAGTCAAACTTTTTACCCTGGTGGATAGATCGGTATAATCAGTATGGTAGATATCAGTAAAAATGCACTGATCATTTACTGATATTAGTAAAAAAAATGTAGTGATATCACTAACACTAGTGATATTAGTACAGTCCCAAAACCACTATGATACTGATATCACGTAGCGTACTGATATATGTAGTCCCATACACTACTATGATACTGATATCACTAATCATACCGATATCAGCAGTCTCAAAAACAACTACATATATAGTGATATACTGGTATAAGTAAAACATTGTGCTATCACTAACCGTGCTTATATTAGTACAGTGGAACCTCGATAACTCGAAGTCGCAGGGGACCCCCAAAAATATTCGACTTATCCGAATTTCGAG
>JAQIXS010003530.1:0-17842 GCA_034700785.1 Rossiulus vilnensis | reverse complement strand
GTTCCGGAACGCCGTTCCGGCTCGTAAAAAAGTACCGGAACGCCGTACCGGCGCGTTACGGCCCCACTACACCACTGTGTTTGACATTAAGAGGTGGCCCATAAATGAACAATTTCTGGCTATGCCACAAGTATTTTTTCATACCATACTTTTACATCATCGGAGTCCCAATCCGTAATTATATCCAGATATGCCACGGAAACGCCGTTATCTACCAGTGTGAAATATTCACTTAAATTTGCATGTTCTTCCAGCATAACACTCCATGAAATATTTGGTGCTGGAAAGCCACCAGGGCTTGTACAGTTTAAATGTATGACATCTCCAGGCTTAAAGGTCACCGAACGCTCGTTTATGGTGGGAAGGCCTGACAACAAACATAAGAAATAAACATGATGTTTAATTGAAATAATATATTAGTTTCTTCAACGGCTGGCAATTTAAATGGCTTATTTACACAATGAGAAAATTATGTTATGAGATTTCTGCAAATTCCCACATTGCTTATGATAGACCTATATAATGCATTACATATTAAAACGAAAGCTGTCGAAATAAACCGAAGTATTAATGAACTACAAGCCTTGTAATTTACCTGGAGGCGTATAAGCCAACATCGTTTCACTGATATTTATTCCAACTCCGTTGTAAACCAAACAGGCGTAATTCGCGACATCAGTTTTTGAATAATTTGTGATTGTAAAAGAAGCGAGATAATATGTGGGCATGTTTTCTATCTCCGTAGTTGAGTTGTCAAATCCAGATACTATAGAAGATTTGGTGGCGTTTAAATCTGAAACATACATGTGATTCATTCGTATGTTATTTAATGCGGCATTCATGTAGAAAACAAACTACATTATGTGTTAAGCTAAACAGAATTCCATGTGCGTAGTAAATTTTACATTTTTCACAATATAAAATAATGATTTTTGATAAATTTTAGATTTTACACAATAAACAGTGTGATTTTATCAAAATAAAATGCCTTACATCACAAAAGTGCGATGGTTAGTCATCACCTTAACACAAAAAGAGTGAAAGATAGCGCTTCTAAACAGAATTTTAATGAACTAATTACTTTAACAAGATAAGATTAGCACGACAAGTCCTTACCTTGTCTGATCCATTCCACCGTGGGTGTAGGGACAGCTTGAATCAGACACGTGAATGTTACATTACAATTCCCTTGACCAATAATCTCGTATGAACTATTCAAGATTTTTGGCAGGCCTGCAATACGTTTATGAAAATATAAAATACTGCAATATAATTAGTGGAACTATGATTAAAAGCTCACCTTCAAATTTAAAGAGTTACTGTATGTAGTTCGAAATATTTATTTAGAAAAAATCACTAAGATTTACTAACTTTGATTTCCATAAATTGGAAAGCTATGAGCCATAGTCTGGCCGGTTTCATAGTCATGTCCAATACAAGTGTAATTTCCTTCAGAATTGAAGTTCTTTCTCAATGTTAATTTGCTCAAATACACGCTATGAGTAGGAAAGTTCTTAACGCTCGAAGAATCCACTGCTACACCATTTGCTGTAAAACAGTAAATCAAAATAGTTTCATAATTTGAGTTAAACGGATTTTATCATTTGTAAATGACATGTGTCACTTGCTTATTTTATATCAGAGAATGCATTAACCGAAGTATGGCCAACTTATTGATAATGATTCCATTTTGCATAATTTTCGTGTACATATTGAACTTTTTACTTGATAAATGTAGCAGGTCCGAGTACTTTATGAATTTTAAAAAATTAATCTCCATTGTCCATTGTTTATACTATTTAATTTCTTGTTACTTTTCCCTGAAAGGGGAAAGGAATTTAAAACCCCTGCACCCATAATCCTTGATTCTTTGGGCGCGTGCCTAACTGAAGGTCATTATGATTGGCAATTCTCGATTGCAATTGTCAAGTAGTTACGTAACTATGTGGGGAATTACATGGATTGTCGTCAATGAGCTTATTTTTTTTACATTTATTGCTTTTAAATCTGATAACGAGGATTATTGCTGACACCTGCTGATTCATGATTCCATTCACCGTAATGTAAATGTTAAATCAATCATCAGGAAATAATGGTTTTAATTAGCAAATATACTGTGGACATTAAGTCCATATTAAGCTGATTAAGTAAGATCCGCCTTACATGTCCAAGTAACGTTGAAGTTTTCGGTAGTAACATTGAAAAAGCAACGTAGCTTGCAGGGCTCACTTCCGACATCACATCCTTCATATAATAACACATCTAAAAATATTGCAACCATACATGCATTAGCTTTCAGTTTCTCCGGCCAAATACTTATTAATTAGGAGTAAACGTTCATCATTATTTAATTTAATTTGATGCTCAATATATTATGTTAACTAATAAAGCATATGTTCAGTGTATGGAAAATTCGAACTTTAAGATTTCTAATTTCTAATTCCAAAATTGAGACAACATTTTTTATCGTAACAGTTCTGTAATTGATGCATAAATATTATCCAAATGATACGAAGTTATTATATCAAACATCACATAGGTAATAATTAAAACAAATAATTTAAAGATGTCAAGCTTTCAAAAGAAACTCAGAATTATAAATATGTTTTTTAATTTATGCATAATGGTAAAAAATTCTGTAATTGCTATTAATTGCTGTAATTTTGTCTTGGCATGACACAAATACTTTATCTGGCCCCATTGTAACATTTCTGAAAAATTCTAAATAGAACGATTTTTGTTTCTATGGAGGCAGTGCTGTTAATAATGAGCGTTTCTATAGCTTGGATTTAAAGTAAACATACAGTATGAACAAGGTACGCAGTTCATGTCACAAACGACTTCATTTAATAAATATTGGTTTGTTTTAAAAAGGAATGTGGAGTGATACGTAGAAAACATTTTGTAAATCCCCAAAGAGCAATCAATGAATACGTATTCCAGGCTGAACCGCTTGATTGCGTTGCATAGGAATAGGTTTATAATAGGTTAAACTATTACTTAATAATCAACACTTAATATATTAAACATGTAAATTGTTACCTTGATTAGCAAATATTCCGTATAAATTATGAAAATTGAGAAAAAAGGAAGAAAACAAAAAGCAAATCCGCCATTTCATGATTAGGTCAATGTTGATATCAAAAGAAAACGCGTTTATCCTCACAATGGATCACATTGAATATAACCTCGGAGTTAGTCGGCCATTCTCTGATTTATAACAAATGTTTCTGCGGCACGAGGGTAATCTAACTTATCCTAAAAAAGATAATAAGCGCAAACGAAGATAACTTATTTTCAGATGTTACTAGGCAATTGTCACAAAATGCGTAGGTTAGTTGTCCACGCTTTTTTCGCGATTTTCCGATTAACGAGATTTGCCGATAATTTTTTTTATAAAGCAAGCATGATCCTTGATTTCACGTGCATCATGGCTTTATTTAAAATTATCGGAATGAAATATCAAAAGTTGCGAAAAATTTCATTAGTAATGCAATTGAAATATTAAAACATGTTCATGTTCCGACTATCGATATTTGCCAATAAAATTTTATATAAAGCAAGCAAGACCTCAATTTTGTGGTTAGATAATTTCAACTGAAATTCCTCTGTTGTGGCCTTTTTTTAACTAGCCCCTATTGGCTATACATTTCCAAAACAATCATGGAAAGGTGGGCAGAAATTCATTATTTTATATCTACTTTTTTCAAAAACTTTTACAGGAATTTAGGCTAAAATTATCATTATCTAATAATTTAACTCACACGATTAAAATTCTAGTAGCATATATTTAAAACTGATCACCATTATCAACTTTAATAAAGAATTATAAAATGTCCTAAAAAGACAAAAGAAATAAGGTGAATTGAGGTCTGGTATACTTGTATGGTTTTACATAAATAGATGATCACCCAAATCTTTCTATCTCCCCTAAAAAACTACTTAATATAATAGAACGACTAGTGAATCAGGTAAGAAGCCTAAACGAATCTTCCTACTCCTTGATAAATTTGGGGAGTGGGTGGGGCCTAGTACTTGGCTGTACCTATACCCCCTGACATTAATCTCATAAACCTTTCTTGTACTACGCCATACAAATAGGTGAGAATTACTGTGAACACACTGTATAATCACCTCTCCGAGACCTCCGATTACCTGACCAACAAAAGGTGCCCATGTAGATGTATGCTTATTTTTTTGCAATAAATGTCACGTGGACACCAGATATGATGAAATCGCGTGAATTTCATTAAAATATATCAACAATTTTTACAACATTTTATATAAATTAAAATCAGTAATTGTTTAATATTTATATTACAATCAATAATAGAAAAGTTTTTTATCTTTAATAATATTTCAATGAATATTTGAAGTGAATTCAAATCACAGTAATCCGTTTTTGAATTCGTATTTAAAAATGATTTAAATAATTACAAAAATAAAACGCGTTTTACAAATATTTTACGCTTATTATCATAATTATTATGCTGTACTAGATAATGTGGGAGAAAAATGGTATGTGGTTTACAAAACTTTTCGATACGTTGAATCACCTTAATCGGGATTTCCAAGATTAAAAATGCACTATTATAAAGATGCTAAATTGCGCAGTTACGTTTTTGAGATAAAAAACCATGTTTGTCCCTTGTTGAGTAAAAAAATGTCTAAACTGCGGCTCTATTGCATTTCTCCGTTAAATCTCAACTGATCTTAATCAAATATGACTACTGACTATTCGTTGACTTATGGTTGGATTTAATAAATGTATCTATTGAGTCTAAAAACATAAATTACAAATAGACAATGGTTTAATTTAATTTATTTTCATATTACAGTTATTTATGAGCACTTTCTTTGGCTTGCTCCTAAGCGGGATTTCGTTTGTAATGATAATAATTTACTTGAGAGGCTAAATATTTCATCTTTCTAATTATACTTTATTTAAAATATGTAATGCGTTAATTCATATTCAAATCAATGTACAAGATTTTCTAAAATGATTTTACGAACTAAATTTTGCATAATATCCTAAATTATTTCCAATCATTTAAATATATACAATAAGGCAATCTTTTGGTAAAGCGCTAATAAAAATAGTATTATATAATATATTTTTTTAATATTTAAAAAAAATATATCATATAATATATACAGGACATTAAATTCCTTATACAGTGGCCGGATTACTAGTTCGATGAGGAATTTCATCATGTGCGCACCCAACTTCAGGAGTTTTAATCCCTTTCTTTCTTATTATAAAAAAGTATTTCTTAGTCAGATACATGATTTTCATTATCATCAAATATGGATGTCAAGCTTTCAAAAGGCGGTGGCGGCGTTTCCCCTCTTTCAATCTAAATAACAAGAAAAAAAACCGCTTTTTTAACTTTTAATGTGCATTGTTTTACATTCACAGAATGTGCATGTACTGTATAAATGTAATGCCTTTTCGAATAACTAGCAAGTTTTTACCTCATTGTAACTTGGTGGAGATGCTTCTTTGATTGTTTCCACTTGTTGTACATGCGGCGAAGGTGGACCACGAGTATTAATTCGACTTCGCAAATAACGTAATTGCCTTTCTGTCTTCGCTTTCCTTAAAACACATCCGCAAATTATGCTAAGCATAACATTTTGCTTCGAATACAACTTATGTTGTTCTATAACTGTTTTTATACGGTACTAATTCACATTCAGAGAACTAAAGTATTTACCTGTGCATAAACAGCAAAATAAGCAGAACAAGGACGAGAATTAAAACAATGCACGTGGTTCCTACAGCAACAGTTGCTGCAGCTCCATGAAAATCCAAAGTCGAGGTTTCTTAAGCATTCAAAGCGAGGTTTCAAATCATGCGAGTTTTTTGTCAGTCCACATAAAATCATCAAACAGGACATACTTTCGCAACTTTCCGTTTCATTCCTGTATTCATATCCACCTTTGCATTGACAACAACCCCCAATACAAACTAAGTCTTTGCTTGATAATTCGCATTGGTCATCATTTTCGCAACTATTCCCCAAATAAGCTAAAATGCAATTAATAGAAATTGTATACAATACATACATATTTAATGACAACAAAAGTACAATGTCAATTCTACAAAGTTACCTTCATAATTTATGGCAAAGTAAATAGTTGTAATTGCTAATTCTAATTTCTAATAACGTGAACATTTATTTGAAATGCATAATTGTTATTGCTCTATAATTGGAAAACGCATTTACATCCCTCTGGACTTAATTAATTCAGAATATACATGTATCTGAATGTCATATACACGATGGTAACAACGTACAACATATCTAATGTTGCATTTTAAAGAGCGCTTTTCCCTGGTACCAAATCTTCTCGAGGACACACGATACATGCTTATAATTATAGATATCACTTTTTTTAAATTTTCAATTTGTTAAGGTACAAATAATTACAAAAAATAATAATTAATTTCTACATTGAAAAGTATTTTTTCGTGCAATATTAATTTCATATACATTTATAAACATCAATAGCCGTTAATTATAGTTTAAAATGATGTCGCAATTAATTTAATGTTTTATGATAACCAAGAGTTACGGCAATTTCATATTAGCTTATCTTGCACAGAATTTATAGGAAATTTAAAAAATAATTTTGATAGATAGAATTTACCACACGAAATATGCATCTCATCGAAAAGTAAATGAAATCATTACTATCGTGTATATTTCTCCTACCTAGTAAATTCAGTCAGTATTGTATTAATACAAATATAATGGAAGCGGCACGAATAAAGTATTAAAAATGAATACCTTGCATTAAGCAGCATTCTCTCATACCCGTCTCTTGTAGAGTGTCCAGTGAGTAGGCATTTGTACAACTACAAATGGCATATTTGTCTCCCGAAGATAGTTTGTAGCATAAACAATTGTTATTTATAGACGTCTGGCAATAGGGTATATCTCCACAGTCATCTATTAAAAATAATGTTGAGTTTAGATAACGCATTAGACTTGTTCATAAAGGCTATTTTGCCAAATTAACAATATCTAATTCGGGAAATCATTCATTTGAATTGCACGAAACGTCAAAATACCTGCTTGTCCTGTTGCTATGCTTACTGTTTCTAAACAGAAGAGCACAAACAAGGCACAAATGCAGAGTGCCATGATGCTAATATATGTGAAATGACTTCAAAACTAATATTTCTAGTTTAAATAAAGAAGGAAAATGGGTTGTTATTAATTTATTATAACAGGAAACAGGAAAATTGTAAACCTCACCTGCAGCCATTCTGCCATATTGTGTGTCACTATAGTTCAGACGCAAGATTAGATTTTGAACAGACAGATAATAAGAGATTAGCAAAAATCCAGATAGTGGCCTTGTTTGTGATTATATTTTTTGTATGATGGTGTATGTAAGCACGTAATGAAAAACGTACACGATGCGCGGGATTTTTTTATAATTTTTAGTTAATTTAAAAAGATGCTTGAAGATCTTTGTGCAAATCCCATGTTTTCAACCAAATTTTTGGGAGTATGGCATTCATGCGCAAACAATGTGCACTCTGCAGTTTATTACAAATAATGTTAACACATTTGCCTTATTATTTAATGAAAATTGTGAAGAAAAATACGAGTGATGTCGCCTAAGGCATGAAGGCGCTTTTTACAATACTATAAGTTATTAGCACTTTAGACTCGTTGTCACACATGATATGAATATATGAAGCTTACTTTAAATACACTAACATCGAGCAGAGTACAACATAAACGACCATACATAACTTACTTGCATTTATCAGTTTTACTATCAAGTATACAATTAAAATCGATTGTATAATTTCTATATAAATAATAAATTAAACAGGGCATACATATGAAAACAGGTTTTGATCATTAATAACATGCGAAATAATCAATTAAATCTAGAGAGCTTAAAGGTGATTAGTAGTATTGCCGGAGAGATACGTTTCTGGCCAGACAGAGTAGGTTTCAAATTGCGTTTTTACGAAAGAATCGGAATTCATGTAGTAAAAACAAAATCGTCATTGGAAAAACTAAAGCGTGCTAATGTGTTCGATAAGCGCTGATTTTCTCTGATGTGTTTCAACAATAAATCAGGGACCACAGAACGTTTTTAGCGTCCGTTGCAGAAATACATTGGTGTATGCATATTACACATCACACATGAGAAACTTCACATGGTACATGCAGTATGTACAATGTGCATACATATACAGTGTGTTTGACGCAAATTCAAAGAATAAATTCCTGGTAGCTAATCAGGACTTATTTAGTTCTTGGATAGCTTTACTCATCCTGTAAAGTAAGAAAAATAGTTGTGACCTTCAACATATGTGCGTAGCTATCATACAGTATCATCAACGCTTGTCGTTATATGCACTCAGTTCCGAATTATCTTGCATTCATCCGGAAAATGGTAAAAAACGGTAAACTGGTAATTTCTTATCGATTATTATATATAATGATCGTGGAAAAACCAGATAACCATTTTTGTTGAAAAAATCGTTTTACTCTAAGTCATTTTTAGGTTTCGAACTTCATTTCTGAATTATGCTGAGAGTCGGAAATACTTTCATTTACACAAGTTGCATAAATACATGTGTTTCCCACTGGGTTTTCCCCAATAGAGATTTCCTGGTCAACGGCCACCACTTTCAATTCCATCGAATAAATACTTTCGAAAGATGGAGGAGGGGTTTCACATCTCTCCACCTGAAAAAATAAAAATATTCCTTTGTTAAAAGTTTGATTATCAACAACATATAGTTTAAACTTATAACAAGGCCAACAATAGCTATTACCACTGTTTTGTAAATTTTTAATACCAGTTCCTTACTCGCCATTTTAATTCGCATCAATCAGTGTTCCTTAGCAATGGGCGCATTATTTTGCATAGGCCCATAATAACACATATCATCATAGTTCAAATCGTTCTAATGTGCATGCATATAGAGTAAATGCACACAGTAAATTTCACAATATTCTTGACAATGTGACAACTCACCTCAAGGTACTCTGGTGGATTGTCTATTGAAGGTGTATGGTGTCTGGAGCTGGAACCATTAGTACTTCCTACTTGAGAATTTGGATCTGCATTAATGTAACTGTGAAGATTCTGCTGCATAGTACTTCGTTCTTGTCGTCGGCGATACCTGATGATGTAATTACAAGAAATGAATGAGAGACTAGCATGAGTATTGCAATGCTATTTCAATTATCCATCTTCGTATTTCATGAATTCAATAATTGCATTTAATGATGTCGCCTATATAGAAGTAAACATAACATATAGGTTGAAGTATATACAGTGACAGATGATTTTCTTATAAATAACAGATAACTTTATTTTAATGTTCGACAAATAGTCACACTTTAAGTAACGTGCAACACGCAAATAGTCACAAGTTTAATACTAAATCGGTCACAACTTAACTAATAGAATGAATTTTCCTCTTTTCCATTTACATCTATTTAAAATAATCCCACTAAATTAAAATTTACTAATTTTACTCACGATCGGATAACCATTGTAACACACCAGATTATCGTCATTACGCCTAAAATGCAACTAAATGCTATGGCAGCAACAGTGATGTTGAGGTAATAGTTATCTAGTTAAGAAAAAAAAACATTTTAATTTATTAATGTTGTTTCCTATGGCCAAAATTCCAACTTCCATTAATCATACAAATTATAAATTACTGTCTTCAATTCGATTTATCATAGGGCTACGAATAAAATTGCCAATGAATCGGTTTTATAAACTATTTAAAACTTGTCATTACTTTCAAATGTGTATTTATTACAATTGCATAGTTGTTGTTCTTTTGCAAAATTACAAAAATATCTTCCAATGCATTATCCCGAGTTTCGTAAACATTTGCTGAGTATCAGAAATACGCATTATCTTTAAAATAGCATACGAAGATACATGTACTACACTGCATTCATGTTTCTTATTTGTATGTAAGAAATGTTGCCTAGCACATACAAGGGGAAAATTTTAAGTACTCACTACTCGCCTCTTTCTTGATACCTTAAAGTACCCCGAGTGATAGGGCTGTTGAAATAATTTAACCAAGATAATGCTAATTTCTTTATGCATTTCTTTAAATCTTTAGTATTTAATTTAGAAGACCACATTACTAAGTTAAGATCCCAGAAAGGATTTCAAAGTGGCATGATTTCCAGTAACATTTAGCAGGTTGATAAAAGAATATCACGGTTAATCTACATGTAGATAATATTTTTAAAGTACTTTGCGTTTTGGGTTGTCTGATAATGATTGATCAAATTTTGATAATTTGAACTGATTGGGTGTCGTCGTAATCTATAGCGGAATCTTGATTATCCGAGGGCCGGTTATTCGATGTGCGGCTTAACCGAGGGTAAGCAACCTCGAATAAGCACTCGAAGTGACCGAGGTCTCGAACAGTTGAACACTCAAAAAACATTTTAACAAGAAGGGAAAGAGTGCTAAGATGTGTTGGGTTGCTTGGAGGCCATAAAATCAGACAAAACTGATTAAAATCATAAAAACTGATTTTTGCATATTTCGTATTTTTTGTGTACATTCATTAAAAAAGCTTTTACTGTACAAAATACAGTTGCACCTATTTTTAACAATACTTTTGATTAGCCGAACAATTCGATTCACGGTCCCGACCACCGCGGATAACCGAGTCTCCACTGTAATTAATAAGAAATTGTTTCCTTCTTCTCATGTACGTTTTTCAGCATTTCCACACCAGAAAAAAATTCAACACAAGATTTTTACATTAACATTATCAATGAAGGAAGCGTCGTTGGCCAAATTTTGAAGAAAAAAAATGGATCGTATTAGAAATTTTGAAAAATTTAGAAACGCCACTGGCGATATTTTTGAAATGCTAGATCACGCTTGAGGAATTTAAAAAGTAATGAGAACTTATAATTTTGTTAACAATTTTGCTTGTGGCTCCGTTTTCTCATAAGGTCCTAGCACAGAATATGGATTTTTAAAGCTGTTTTAAATAAAGAACATCGATTTGAAACGTTTGCCATTTGTGATCAACACTTCTATTCACATGTATTTAGTCATCCCACAATCAGTTACATACGCTTTTTAATCGTCTTGATTTTCATGTATCAAGACGTACTGGGTGACAATTTGATTGCTAAATATGAGTACGTGTATTAAGACACATTAAACTGTTGTTTATCCAATACAATGACGCATGCTCTGACCATGCTGAATAAGCATTGCCTAAACATACCATATTGCAGGGTAGTCTTTCGATAATTTAAAATGGTTTCGGTGAGCCAGTAATTCATACAAAAAATGATTGCCTGATTATGATGCAAAGCTGCTCTAATTTTAACTATGCAATCTTTACTATTGTTTTCTTAATTGGTTCGCAAAATGCAAGGCTTAACTTATTTGGAACAGTTGCCATCGATTGGATACACCCAAAAAACCTACACTACCAATTCCGCCACTTAATATAAACTGTTGCGTAATACTATATGTGATATCAGGGATTTCGTTTACTTACATTTACATCTTGATTCTGAGCTATCATACGTGTATTGTGGCAAGCAATCACAATATCCTTCAGATGTGCATTCCATAAATACATCCGAACCAATGCAATCAGTGTTAGTAGTGCAATTTCCTCGATAATATGACGAAAGTTGAGTTGCTGTAATATATTTAAGGAAGTGATATAACTGAGAAATTGTACTTTAAGCCGTGCATCACCATAAAATCCCCAAGTAGCTATTATTTTTACCTGTTGACAATTTCTCATCTGTTTTGATGTATGCATTACTCAGAATAACATCAGACATATTGCACCTAGAAACACATTAAAATTCAAATAAATGGCTTTGTGACAAGCACCCAGCTAGCAATCTTCACAAAATAAACTTAGTTCATCCTACTATGAGCGTAAATAGGCCATGCATATTATTTTGAAAATCACCTGAATTATTTCATGATTAATTCATGGTTAGTCGACGGATGGTTAAGTGGCGGATTTTGGAGCGTGAGGTACACATGTGACCACCCCCGGCTACAGTTCAGGTCATGTGACATTAGCCAGTACATCTTAAATTAAACAGCTATGTGTGACTTGAGTTGGCTTTACACGTGACACAAATTCACAACATTTTCCGTCATGATATAATTCATGCTCGTGACAATTCGACTTTTCGGCCTTCGTGATTAAATTATAGAAATAGTTCTTGTTATTAATGTTATTTTTACATGACTGCTTTCTGAACTGAGTTTTAAATTATTTTTTCTGCTTATTAGTTTTGTTCGACTTACGTATATTTTTTGCCTTCAAATTCGGAGCTAGCTAATATTTGCATTTGGTCAATAGAAATGTCATTTCCAGTCACAGTATTATGCAGAGTTAAATTCGCTTGAACTTCCCATAATTCAATGGTTTCTTGAGTATTTTGGGAGATTGAGCATGTCGAGTGTAGGACTTCCGTCGGTTGAAAAGATACAGCAACTTGATTGAATGTAGAAAACCCTGGAAGTGCATGCAACATTACATGGAAAACGAAATGGGGACGCCGTAAATTAGTATAGTTAAGAAAAAGTAACTAAAGTACCTGGAGGTTTATATATCAGATTTTGAATGGTTTCGCCTCTTCCGGAATTAACTGCTTCGCTGCAAATGAATTCTCGCCAAGAATTCAACGAGAAAATGACTTCTGCTTGGTGCCTTTCAATCCACAGATCTGTCAAGAGATTCTCTGAAAATTTAGGAAATTCAGACTTCATGTTCATAAATAATGCCAGCTATAATTATACACATCATTTTCCTGATTATTTACAATCAAAAACAATATTTTCACTAGATTCACAGAAAAAAAACTACCTTCATTCATCCACATCACTGTTGGTTCGGAATTCGTGATAATGCTGCATTTAAACGTTTGGTTTCCACTGATGACACCACTAACATTGTACCAATAAATAGAAATTTCGGGTAATTCTGAAACCATACAACACGTAGCCAATTTATTAGTTCAACCTCGGCCTACTTTAATTTGATTTCAACGTTGATATTAAACAATGACATCATGGTCAAGCCCGTAAAATGCGATCACAAAACGGTTCAGTTTGAAATAATATATAAATCCATGTCATGTGCATATACAGTCTATCATGAAGTTAATTACTGCCTAATTAACTCGTCACGACTGCTTCAAAATATTTCGCTTTACATAATCGAATGATGGGCGATTGAAAAAAGATCTAACGCTCAAACTATAAAAATATTATATTTAATTCCAACTGGGAAGGTAGAACCAAAAGTAACGTTCAGTTCGTCAACAGCATTCGTTAAACCATATCGAAATTCCCTAATGAATCATGCATGGCAGTATTACATATTAGCTTTGCATTCAATGAAACTTAATAGCTATACACTTATACATGTATGTTATAACTTAGCACATTTTACGCTGCTTTGCGCGACTGTCCCAATGGTTTTCTTAAGTTAGTAATGAAACAAATTATAACTTTGAGTTTTTCCATGTAGAATAACAAATCTGTAAAACTGACATCGACGCGATATAGGCCCTATTAAGAAATAAAATAATGTATTTATAATCCACTGTATTAGTTACCCATATCCAATTCTTTTCGGCCGAAAACCACATTTTGAAGATACAATAGTGAAACAACAGCATACAGCTTCAAAAACATTTCAAAATCAAAGAAGCACAAACAAACACAATCATTTAAGGATTTAAAAGAAGAGAAAGTGTGCTAGTCATGTTCACAAACCACACGAAAAAACAGCTGACCCTGACAAACTTTCACGAAGACAATACAGAGAAATGATAAAGCTAGATAAGGTTTTGCGCCATAGACTATTGCAATGAGATAAAATAGATAGTGTTCAAAATTTCATACCCGAAAAATATCAACATATAAGGCATATACAGTATATATACATGTATATATTATAAACAAGTACCAACATTTACGGAAGATTGACGATATTTCCTTTTACATGACTATAAAATTCTGCTGTACTGTTATATCTCAGACACATTACAACAATTTGATAAACGTGTTTACTAGCCGAATATTAATTTACACCTAACACGTTTCTGGTATTCAAACAAATGCGCTAAGCGTTTAAAGTATGCTATTCGCATTATGATACGCACCTTTTCTGCCACCTACCATCCTACTCTTACAGTAATTATAAGCCGTAATAAATTGCTTTTGGGGATAAAAATTTATAGACAACCTGAAAAAATTGCTTTTGGGGAAAATAATTTATGGCTACCTGTATTATTTATTTTAGAAGTAGGCCTATTTGAAGCTGTTGATTGTCCCTTATTGAACTCTAATTGATAATTGATTAAAGAGGAAAAAAACCAAAAGATGCATTGTTTACATAAATAGGTTTATTGTAAACAGATTTGTAAACCAACATGTTTTACTAGCTTTTCTTGGCTACTATCAGAAGTTGGTTTCACAAAAAAATACAGTTGAGTAAATGAAAGCCAACAATAATTGCATGGGGAGGGGAGGGAAGTACCAGACACAAAATATTAATGAGGAGACTATGTACTGTAAAAATTGTAATTATAATCAGCTACATTAATTCTTTATAAAATTTCATATCTCTACACAATCTATTAAAATGCATGTAGCTGTGCGTTCTTTTCTACAGCTAAAGAAAATTAAAACGTTTGCTGCATACGAGCGTATTCTTGGAAAACAACGATTTGTCCATATAGGAGTGATTCAATTGCCAGTGTTTGTTAATATATGTACTGTATAATACAGATACATACTCTATTGGCGTTTCTTGTGTGACTTCGTCTTCAATCTTCATTTCTTTTCATCTCCATTGACACGATATTTTCAAAGGATGGAGGAGGGGATTCACTTCTTTGAATCTGAAAAAGTTTGTTTTAATAAATTTCAGTAAATGACATATTTTAAATTAAAATCTCAATTTCATATTTTAGATTTATTTATAATAACATTATTGCATCCCTGACTCCCCAATTTGGTGATCATTTCTTTTGTGCTGGTTTGATGAATATCACAGGAGACATGATACTGACTCATGAATGTTCATGAACTTTTTAATGGGATGATAACGCTTGACTGGCAATCCTATTCAACTTAATTTAACTCAGTACCATACTGTCAGTAAGAATAATGAGGCTATATGCCATGTGGTAGTGGGATGTAATTTATGAACTCAATTTATTCGGCAATTACCACCGCATTAAAATGGGCACCAACATCAATTCTAAACTGAATTTTCGTAGCTATCTATTTGAGGAGAATTCCAACTTCTAATGACATTATGGTTGACAAAATGAATTGTCCAAACTTTAAGAAAAGTACAGTGTGTATGCATAATGAACAGCATGCGTTCCTTTGTTTTGGGACGGTTCCCATTTGCGATTCATAGGATATTGACAACTCACCTCAATATAAGATGGAGGAGGGTTTACTGATGAATAGTTTTTGTTGGAATCGAGACTGTATATTGGTGTATCATGCGTGTTAGAATCGGGACTGAATATTGATGCATGATGCGTGTTGGAATCGGGAATGTTTACTGGTGAATTATGGGTGTTGGAGTCAGCACTGTCTGCTGATGAATGATTGATGTTGGAATCAGGAGTGTCCATCGATGCATGATTAGTGTTGGAATCAGAATCATCACTCGTAGAGACGACCACTTGTAGACGTACATCGCAACAATTCAGCCGTGACCAAAAACGCTTAATCCTGCTTGAAGACGATGATGCTATGGAGCTAAAGAAAGCGTTATTTTAGTAACAATTTCACCGAATAGCCTATACATGTACGGATAAATGTCGGTTAGATATCAGTCCCGATGTTGTTTAACTTAATAGAGAATGAACATGTGAAACGTCGGTATCCATGTATACAGTACGTATTGATGAGCGAGACAGTTAACAGAACCCCAACCACAAAAAAACACTACTCACAAAACAATTGCATTTAATTATGGGAATTGCAATTTTTGAGTTATTCTTCTGATTGTGCGATATAGTATGTACTGTAACTTGGCAATCTAATTATAATAATTGAACAATCATGCATTTACATGTGTTACTGATTTAATTTATTTAATGATGGATCTTGTGATCTTTGTTCAAGGCCGTTTGGTCTAAATGAATTAGTCATGCATTTTCTCTTGGCAATAGTTGCCATTGCTCTTGCTTAATCATTTAATTATTAAATGCGATGTTATGTGATTGTTATTCATTGAAAGGATTGACGTTCAACCTGTTGAACGTGTGATCTGTGATCTGTAGGCCTATAATTAGCCTACTTTGATTAATTTTTTTTTTCCAATTTGTTTTACCCCTGTACACCACTGGAGATGACTTTGATGGATCATAATCATATTATACAAGAGCGCTTGCGCGTATTGAACTAAACTTGTAACTGTCCACTCTGACAAGGATGCCGATAGCTAGTTTTTGTTACATTTACACCATTATGCATCGAGACTATTTCCCAAAGTTAATTTACATAAAACATTCCTCTATCTTTACGAATTCAAGAGTTTTATGTTTTCAAAAACAAGGTAAATTCATTGTAAATAATTAACGGTTTTAATTAAAATTCACAGTAATGTTACTATAAGTAACTTTCACTTACCTATAGTGCTGCCTATAAAATGTATTTTATTTATGCTACCAAAAATTAACGTTAAAATTAATAATGTAGTTAGCATAACTAAAACTAATTGTCGGTCTTAGAAAATCATTAATAATTAATCGTTAAGCCATATTAAGAATTCTTAAAATGCATCGGAAAATAAATTTCCTCTCTTTATGATGGGGCCGTGCACATACAGTGTATGATGTCCAAATCGTGAAAATGTATGGTAAAAATGTGCGGACGTTCAGGGGAGGATGTCACATTCGAAAGATGACGGATAATAGGGGGAGGGGGTCGTTAAAATAAGAAAAATTACGGGTGCCATATGTCCATGGCCCCTATAGAAGAGCATATCTGATCCAACTTTAAAAAAATTGGGCAAAACGTTATGCAATAAAGGGATCTTCCCTGCTATTTGCTCGCCACGATCAAAAACTATTCGAATGACTGAAATTGTCACGTTTGTTATTTAATTTGGTTGTAAAATACATTAAAAAAACTTGTCATGCTTACCAGAAACTACAACAAATACAAATAAAGTTTACTGCAATAATTATGATAAGGAAGATCACAATATCTTCGTCCAAGTCTTCGCCACCTAGGTACAGTATAAACAATACAATATTAAAAGTAAAAAACTGGTTTTGCATAACCATGATGATTATACCGTGCATGTTCCGAAGATTTAGGCCAATTTGTGATTGTCTGACGGTGACTTCTAACTGTATGAACCTAAACAAATGCTGGTGAGGCAACATAATATGCCTTAACATTCATGCCTGATTATGTAAAGAATAAGAATTCCATGAGAAACTTTTATCACTTTCGAGATCATTGACTTGGACACGTTCTTGACATTTAGGCATACACTGAGGATAGGGACTACGTGAGGATAGGGACTTTGGTAGTATATTAAAGATAACCATTGTTTACTGTATGTTCGTGCTGTGAATATGCCTACTGTATACTTGGAATTTCTTCAAAATCTCGTTTTTCCATCAAGTGGCTGGAAGGTGAATATTCTAATACCAGGAGACAACAGCCAAGACTTTGTTATTTTCGCAACGTTTCAGTCATTTAATTTGACCATCATCAGACGACATGTTCCACAAAGTTGTTGTTGCCTGATGATGATCAAATTAAATGACTGAAACGTTGC
>JAQIXS010003529.1:0-17843 GCA_034700785.1 Rossiulus vilnensis | reverse complement strand
GGGACTTGATTAAAAGTTCGAGTTAGCGTATTATTCTATTTATAGGAAGTCGAGTTATCGAGCTTTCACTGTATATGCTCCAAAGGATAACCCAAAATTGTGTGAATAACATAATTTTAATAATTTTTAAGTAATTTGTAAACAAAAAGGAATCGGATGCTTGATGCTTGGACACTATTTTGTCCTGCCAAAAAATCTGTTATGGTAAATTTTCTAAGCAGGGTTTTAATTTTCATTGTAAATCTTTTATTGCATTTTTGTTACAAATCTGGTTTATTTATTAGCGGGAGATACCGTATAATGAACGAATTCAGGTTTATCTTGTGATATGCCATACCTAAGATAGATTTAAAAACGCATACCAAAAGCGAGTCTGGATAAATGCGAACTGTGCACCATATGCAGCAAAGGTTGAAAAGCAATTGGAAAATTTGTTTTATTTAAAGCTTACGGTATTTTCAGAAGTACTCTCTAAAATTGCTATATGACTGGCATGTGCTTTCTATTTTGTCTATACAAATTTTGAGTCGCTTATATTCCCTGAACTGCAATTTCACTAATACCGAACAATTTATTTTTGCTTACGAACAATATTTGTTCAGAGGTTCCCATGACAATCTGGTATTATCCGGTTGACTTGCACCTGGTTTCGTGATCCTTTCTGTGATAAGCTTCTCTGGTGCAGCGCATATTTGGCTTTTTGTAAGAGGCGCATCTCCGTGTAGGGAAAAAATCCATCTGAATTTTGGAAAACAAATTACCTTCACTTTAGGGAATCGAGAGCAAGGAAACGCCAATAACGCTCTCTTGACTATAGAGCGCCGGATGTTCCATGGCGACACCTAATGAGCAGTTGTGAGGCTGACCTAAAAGACATCTTGAGGCTGGTGTCAGTCGTTTTGATTTTTTTTCTGCCTGCTTCCTGCAATACTCCATAATTCCCTTTTGTGTAATGTCGTTTGATTTCTTTAGAAAAGCAGAGTCGACTGACAATTCAATCTGTCGTATTTGATTACTTTATTTATATCGCATCGCTTTCTCAATCAGCTGTAAATTTCAAACAATTCACATTTTTTAAATATGATTTTTTACTACCATCGACAAAGTACTCTGTCTTCATGCGTCGAAATGCGTTTGCAGTTTGATAGCAAAACAATTCAAATTTAATTGAAAAGTGAAGGCAAGAGCTGATTTTCACGCTTTTATTGTCATCACAAGGCTAGCTTGAAGGGATATTACGATGATGAGCATTCGTACATAGCGCTGTGGTTTTATGACAGCTTGAATGACTTCAACTAATAAAAACCCGCATTCTCTTATCGAAGTTATGCCTAATGTTTTAAAATACACATATTATAATGAATGTATAAATCCATAAGAAAAAGCTTATTAGAATAATAATTTTGAAAATAAATGTGTGATTATTTCTTCATTAAGTGAAAATATATACAAAGGTATGTTAAAGTTTATTTTTCAAAATAGGGCGAAAAATCACGTACAAATTTAAAATGTATAATATTTCTGATGCTTCTGAACGTTTAATGACAAATGTATCCCCATTTTGATTTGTTATGAGTAGTGTCCCTTTCACAATAGTTTTACGTTATTAATGATTTAAATACTTTAGTTTAACAGATGTTGATGCCAGTCCTTTTATTGCTTACATCCGGACTTGTTTGAGTGGTTTTATTTGATTCTTAGATGTAACTTGTATTTCCTTCAGTATTATTAACATTTAAAAACTATTCAAACCATTATCGAATGCATTATGGCCTCAAAGTTAACTTTTACAATGGCATTGCCGATTGTCATGTTAACATTTTTATCTTGCCTACATTGTTATTGAAAAAGAATAAATACTTAAATAATGTCGATTAATATTGTTAAATATTTAAAACTTTAATGAGTGCACCAAATACATATTTACTAAAACGTTAGTTATAATTAAGAATACCTTTGAGGTTAGATAAATTAAAATTTCTCTAATCAGAATACTTATATAAATACAATTCTCTGTTTTGTCTAGTAAGTTGATTAGTTATTAAGCTTTTTAGAAAAAGTTGTGTATTGACCTCTTTACTATAGAAATGCATTTTAGATGATACAGCGGTTAATATATGCCCCTTTAACCAAGTATGCAAATTAAATTACAGCATCATTTAAATTAGCTTTTACTTCCTAAGTGTAATCGTATCAGAACACGACAAATGCATTAACGGCATTCAGATGAAATGGATCTTACGATTACATTTTGGTTTATAATAATATTTTCTTTATCAACCCATGATGTAGAATTAACGAATGCTTTTCAGTAATTACATTATAAATGGCACTATTATTCTGTCGAGTAATCGTAATTCCAATTTTGACATTGCCAGAAGCTCATTACATGTGACAGTCTCCTTGCAGTAGAGAAATTGTAAAGGTCCGTTTTGTACATATGTATTTGTCAACATTTTCTACTTTTCTAAAATATACATGTTCATAAGCTGCCGATTACGAAAGTTTGACAGTATAATGCTGCACGTTAATGCTTTTATTTAATTCAATTTGAAATGAAGACTATGTCAGTTTGTCAGTTGCAATATTTTATTCATTTGCGAAACATTTCACTATATTTTTCAGCTTCATCAGACCTGTACTACAATTGAGTTGCCTCAGAAAAGTTATTGAATGTAATTTTTGTATGCCAACGAATTCCTAAATTTACAGTTAAATAATGCAAAACGTTTATTCTTTTTACACAAAGTTTCACTCACAATTTAGAGCTTCATCAGGTGCTAAATTTGAGTTGCTTACGAACATTTTGGTGAATTTAGATTTTACATTCTTCGCTTTTATAAAGTTAAAAACATTTAGCGAAACTTTGGAATAGTCATGATTTCGTGGCATCGTATGTAGTTATATTATCATACTAAATCAAAATAGATGTCATAAGATAAAATGAAATTTCATGGCTTTCACGTATGAATAATCACTAACTGCTAGCGACTGTTCGGATTTACAGATATCTCGCAATTTCCTACCCTGAAGCATGGCAAACACTGATAACAAATGTGCTATGCTGAGCAACCATAATTTCCGGGCATTATTATTCGTGTTCAATCAGCTGTATCACTCTCAAATTATTCATTGGTTAACTACGCTTGCAAATATTTCGGTAAGGACCACTAGCCTCTAATACACTGAGCTTACAGCAATGCAACTTTGCCATCCACTGATCATGATTTAATGATTGAAAGTATCAAACCGATTGCTTCAGCTATCTGGATAGTTTTTGTCATCATACATTCGTGCTTTTCACGCTCTATTTCGCCTGTTTTTAAGATTGGCTGATAATATAATAACGCTTAATAGACGAGCGCGAAGCTCTTGAAGTTACTTTTTCTTTCTTTTAAAAAGGTTTATAACTGGTTTCTAGGAAAGAAAATGCATCATTGTAAACAATAGGTCTGTTTCCACGCTTCCAGCCAGTGTTTTTTTTCGGTAACAAACTTTGCTTTGCTGTCAGATAGGCAGTTTCGATCGTTCATATAATCCCTAATACCTCGCTTGCTCAACAGGATGTAGCAAATTGGATTTGAGAGGATTTACGAAGAACGAAAGCCACCCACAAAATTCTTTTTGAAACCATGCTTCCTGCTTAGGATAATTTTGAGCATCAGCCGAGATCCTCCTTTGTTCAGGCAGCTATGAACTATCGGCACATTTCATAAAAGCACAATCGATATTCTTAGTCGCTGTTGCACGCGCATCAAGGGGCGCCATCTATCGGCGGGGTTTGCAAACTAAGATGACTCTACGTCTTGCCAATAGATGGTGCGCGATGTTCTACGAGCAGCAAGCAAGGAAACTCAAAAGTGTGAATGCAGCTTCAGGCTCATTCAGGCTATTGTTAATAATTGCTCAACTTTACAAACAAAAACAAAAATACGAACATTTTTAGTTTTCCTTTGAAGCAGATTTAAGTAACATTTTTAATTGTGAAGCCAAAAATCTGTTTTATCTGATTTATAAATGGGTTCGAATGTGGGTTTCTAAGGTTTCCACAAATGCTTCGAATGAATGCAGTGATACATGTGCATGTAGGTCTGACCTTTATAAAGGATGCTGCATGAAGAATCATCCTAGTTTTCTAACCTCAACTTGAGAACTAAGGTGGACAACCTTTTATTGTCGTTCTACAGCTAGTTGTTTCACCTAACGTTAAAACAGCTGGGAAATAATCATGAACTTTTTTATTTATCTGCATGTATGTGTGTGTGGGTTTCAGCACTGTCAAAGAAGGAGGCACGAGTCATCTGTCCGTAATATTTGTGGCTGAAAGTTTGGAGCGTTTTCCAGCTTTATCAGACGTCCGTCAGCAAATTCTGTCTGAATCAATAGTCGCACATATCAAAAGCTTGGCCCGAGTTGACAGTGCAAAAGGAATCAATGAGTAGCTTTAGCCGTGCATGAAACCGATTCGGAGGTTTGCGTTGTTCCGATATCGACAACATGAATATTGATAGGAGGCTTCTATATCACATCACGCTGTGGAATTTTACTGAGAATGAATAGAAACGTTTAAAGTCAATACATGTTTAGACATTGGTCATTAATGGCACTTTCAATGGAAATTCAATTTATTGCTATTGGAAAACTAACGTTCGGGTTAGCTTTGCTTACACTATGGCGAAATCCCGCAGGTAGAGGAATACGACACAAATATTGATTTGATAGTTGACGTCAAAATCCAAAATGAATAAAACATTTTGAATCCGTTTGACCTTTGACCTTATCCGCATGGTCCGAAATGGGGTTTATGAATTTTAAACCATTTGGGATTGTATGCCTACCAACTTGCTTTATCTTTAGTTTTGCAATAAAAATAATTTATATTGGAAACCTGGTATCATCCAACCATGTCGTGTCGTTTGCATCCATCTGAAGGATTAGCCCTCCTGAGCCTAGAAAATCCCAAATTGGAGGAATTTTTGCGAATGATGACTGAATCGCAATCGCCCTAATTAAAGTCTACATTTGCAAGCGTTTCTAGACCATCAACTAGACTGGAATGGCTCGGGAGATTTCTATTTCTGAATCCCCAAGCTTTAATTATAAGCCGTTCTATGTAATTTCGAGTTTTCGGAGTATTTTTCCTTGGAAAACATCCATAAATAACATCGGTCGGTATTGCCAAAATAAAACGGAAAACTCATAAAAGACGTCGAGTTGCATGGAGGGAGTGTCGCACTGGGTATATTTATAGTGGGCGAGTGATGAATGGGGATAATCCCAAATAATTCGCTATCCGTGGAATTCGCTGCAGTTGTGCAATGCGGTCCTGATGCAGCGGATGTTTAGTCTACGAATCCTGGAATTAATGGATGTTATGTAACTTTGTCTTCATTACTTCTAATGGTATTCATGTTTGATCTGGTGCTAGAAATAAGGCGAAATGTAGTCTTAGCATGAAACGAAATCCAAGTGTTTCTCTATACCGACAGCCACTGTGATGAAATATCAGCGTTGAAATAAATTTTTATGTTTGTAATTTATTGCCAGATTGATATTCACAGCAAAATTTTACTTTCAAATATACTTTTTTGCCATAGGGGGCCTTACGTTTGGGTCTCAGAGGAGAATTTGAGTCTGAAACATGCATTTAAATATTTTACTCTATAAGTGTAAAATATGAAAAAAATTGCAGTTTGTCTATTTGTGAGCCCAGCTATAAGTATGTATTTTATTACCACACTTTACTTAAATAGCGTATTATGAATGATATATTTATTTATAAAAAAACTTAATAAATATAGAAGATTTGTTAAGCAATGAGAAGATGTGTTACAGCAATGAATATCTTGCTTATCGGACATAAACATGCACATATTCAGTATACTTAACAGTGCTATGTTTGGATTTGTTTTATTTAAAATAATTTATGCTCTTAAATCAGACGTTTTTAACCATTTTGTAGATCCTGGAACACTTTGATAGGCTTGTAAAGTTTGCGAGATTTTTCGCAAAATCACTTTTTAAATTCACCTTCTGTAATGTTATTCAAGTGGTGACTAAGTAACAAGCGCTGTTTAATTGTTAATACCTGTGAGTGTTCGGATACTGTAATGAAAATAAATGTAATTTTTCCCATCCAAGCTCTTGGATTCTCTGAACTTTAATCAGTTACTCCCCACAAGGGATCCATGGACCTAGGTTAATTAAGAACCTCTCACATAAATAACGAAATGGCATGACTGCAATATTCCTACACTGTACATGTATATCACCTAATGTAATTTCCTATATCGCATTTTTAAATAGTACTTAATTAAACGCTGTACATGTGCCCGCAGTCAGGGTTTTGGAGTTCTGCCTGGTTCTATCTGGATAGAATTTTGCACTTGCTCTCGAACACGATTTTTGTCGGGCTTGTCTATTTTAATTTTTCTCTTTTGCTTTTCGTTTACCTTCGTCACTCACTAAAATAACCAGTCGTTTCCCCACTTTGCCTCCCCATAACATGGTGCCGTTTTTGGGCTCTTTGCCACGCTAAGAATGGCTCGGAAGGCGATTGTACAGTTGGCATTTTCGCTCGTAATATTTGTTGAAGTCTAGAAATGCTCAATGGATGCGTGTTTTCTTTTTTGCTTCCTTTTTCTTCAACCATATGCGTAATGGCAACGTATTCACTGTTTAATTGTGCAGCGAGCCATTTTTGGACTCCATGCGATTATATTGGGAAGTCAGTTAATGGCTAAAAGTCCTCTTAGAAAATCCCCTATATTTAGATGTTTAAGTAGCCAAATCATGTCCCGTCGAGGGTTGTTCAGAGCGCGAGTGGGAGCCGAACGAGCGAGTTCAACAAGGTGAACGCTTTGCTTGTTTTTATTCAAAACTGGGCTGGCAAACCACTCCCAAATGCTCCTTTTTTAATGAAATGTTTGTCTCTTGGCTACCTGTGTTGACCTAGTAGTTTTTGGTGTCTCACGCGGAATATAGAAAGCACATGAATAGAATCAACATGAAGGGCCCACTAGTTTGACGTATGAAGCCTCTGTTTTCATGTATAAATATTCCATTTCCATTTCTAAACCATTTTGTTTAGAATGTCACAGGTGTTATAACGAGAGGTGCTGTCTAGCTTACTTTAATACACCGTTGGTAATTTATGAAAACTATAAATTCTATTGTTTAGCATACATTCTACTGCTGACTGACAACGTGATCATTGTAATGACTTTGCGTCCGTTTAACGATTAGTTAAATTAGAGAACTTACAGTTCGATGAAAAAACTTGCAATGCCGTCACTAGCAAAATTTGCTTTAGATAGCTGTTATTTTTGGTAAAATAATAAAGGCAGAGTTTTATTCGTATATTCTGTAACAATTCAGTCCGAAGAATCACAGTCACGATAAACAAGCTTAGCTAAGTGCCAAATGTTCCGGAACCAACTTCGATCAAAATAGAAGTTAAATGTCCCAACTTGTGAAACATTTTCCTTGATAGCAATCACCTGCAATGCTTCTTTGTCTTGTGGGTTGCATACCGTGTTATGTTTTCAAATTTATTACATTTTTAATAAAGAAAACGAGACATTTGAAAATTTTCGACAAATTTTCCTTTCGTAGTAATATTAAACCCATATCATGACATTGTTATACAGCAGATATTATTTTGTTTGTTATTAGGGGCTCCAACATTTTAAAATACGGTACTGAATAGAAGTCATTTGTAGGGAATGGTGCCCCATTAATTGTTGTGCTTAGGGCTCCAAGTGCAGCTCTTGTTTTACATGCCACTGTAGGTACCCACAACCGGGTTTTTTTCATCAGTCAAACAAAATGGCGTATGCTTTTTAGGGCGAACTGTTCGCACGTGGAGCACTCATCACCAAAATGAAGCCCGCTGCAAACGCTTCGTCCTTGTCGTCAACATATGGATTCAGTTCAAAATTTTCCCCCTAAATTGTCTCCCGTATTTTTACATGTTGGCACGATGACATCCTTCAACGTGCTGCTTTAAAAACAGTTGGAAGCAACATGGACGATCCTCGTCTGCCATTTTTTGCCGTGATTTTCGGAACTGCGCTCTACGACATCCTCCTGGTTATTCTGCAGCTTTTTTTTCTGGAATGCATCAACAACGTTGAATTCAGGGTATATAAGGGTAGGCCGATTACACGTTTTATACTCTCAATTTACACGTACACAGCTTGCTCTTTGCGGGCTTCGCATCCCTCCTACTCTTTTATTTTCCATGCTTCTTCTCGCATGTTTCAACTTATGGGTTATGTGAAAGAGCTTTGTGAATATTCTAAGTGATTACAGTTTTCGTATATAATTATCAGACTGAAATGTAGGCTGGCTAACCATTAACCCGGATTTATACAAGAAAGCAGACTGATGACGTCACTAGCAAGTTAACACGCCACTGAAGGCTATCGTTCCATATCCATTACGGGATCCATTTTTCAAACGTAATTTCCGAATGCACACTTTGGCCATCTCAAAGTGTTATACTAATAATATGTGAATAAAATGTTAATGTCATCCATATGAATCGATTAAAATCGACTTATAGATTGTTTTACCGTCCCTGTCTCAGCTAAAGGGATCAAGGTAAGAAGAAAGTGTGCAGAAAAATATCTGTCGTTACATGCTCTTTTAAAAGTATGAAATAATATGATCCAAACTTCAATATTTGCTTGTCTTTGATTAATTGCTTCTATACATGTTTAAACAAATATTACGTATCATGGCAGGACCGGTTGAGGTTGATTTTATCAAAATTAACCGACATTAGCATGCAAAGTATAGCATTTTTTTTCAAAACTAAAGCTATTGTTAAATGTTATGCCAAAATGTGGTTACTTTCAAATTCAGATATACCTAGTGGTATAAAACATTTTATAACATTGTCCGTGCATCTGTATACCTTAATCATATCGAATAGCGAAGGAACAGATTGTTTGAATGATTTTAGAAAAATAATTGATCATTTAACTATTGTCAGCTTTACAATAAAGATGGTGGAGGTGTTCCGACAATATTTACTTTAAATGTAGGCATATGCAACTTGTAAAAATGTGCCCATAATTAGGCATTTGTTGTTACTTTTTTAAGCTGGCTGATTTGAACCGTTAAACTTAAAACGTTAAAGTATAGATACGGCATGAAGGGACAACAAACCTTATAGCCAACAAATAAGTATAAACACGTAAAATCGATATAAAACATAAAAAAATTTAACCAACATAGAATTTCAAATTCTATAACATTAATTACTATAAATTAAAAAGTTAAAATATGAGTTTTATGAGGATGAGGATGAGTTAAAACATTGCAGTAAGCAAAGGTTGCCTAAACATTACTTTTACGCATCTCCTGCACTTTAACTTTTAATTTTCGCACGTTGTCGTAGTCTCACTTACATAATATGCGCAAACGCGATCGGGTTTAATAAAAACGGATGGATGAGCCAGATTTCATTCTCGGTCTCCACATTGGCAAAATAGTGGCATCCAACCATTCCCTATATACCTTCTCACTGCTTTTAATAAATACGTCAGTGCCTCGCAGTAAGCTTATCTACGTTATGCTTGCAAAAACTCGAAGATAGCATTCGCCCGCAGTCAAAGATTCGCAAATGAACATTTTCTGTAAACATCACATAGTGCGTTTCATGTTTTATGTGAATCTGGGATAATATCTTCTTTTGTCTGACAAACCCTAATACTTTTCCCCTCCCCCTTCCCAATATATAACAGACTATTCATACCAAAATGACATTGGCTGTTTTTAGAGTTTAGTTCTTCGGGTGTTTATTTTTGGCCAGTACATTTCCTTCTTGTATTATGCCCTCATTCATCCTTTTCAGAATAACCATTTCCTACTCAAAGAAAGACAAGCGTAGTGGCAGTCCCCGGAAATTCGAAGCCAAAAGTCATTAAAATAATGTGATTTTCACAGACGATAATTTCGTTGACATCCATTCCTTTACCAAACCACGATATAAATTGTCTGCAACAAGCTGATACTGACGGAAGTGTTGATGTATATTAGTTTACATGCATGCAGTGTACATCTATATGCATGTAACAAAATCCCGTGTTGATGCGATATTTGCATTAATCCATTTCTATTCAAGATGCTGATGTCGCCATGAACTTTAGTGACTTTAGTCATTGCTTGATAACATTTATCTCATAAGAATGAGACAAAGATAGTGGCGTGACATTTCAACCATTTCCGCTCATAAAATACATTTAGTTTATAAGCAAACGTCGACCCACCCTAATGTTATTTCATCCCAATGAGGCGCTTGCAAGAACAATGATTAGAATGGGTCATTCTTTCAGAAGTTTAAAAGGTGCAGCTCGTAATATGCAATCAAAGCTTACAATCTACCAGTCTTGAACTTATCCACTTTGGGTTGGTCGGTCAAAGGGTCAATGCGTTCTTATTTCACAATGCAGACGAGAATCTCTTACACAAGTGCCAACCCCAACTACCTGTTGGAGATGAAAGCAGCTATCCATAGCTCATTGGCAACATCCATTTTTAGTCACCCAGCTTCGTACCTTGTTGACATTTGAAAGCTACCAATAATTCATCACTGGCTCCAGTATTCAGTTCCCCAAGCCTGATTATTGTGACGCTTGACAAGCAGCTGATGTAGCTCTTGCAATTTCAAAGTTTATTGTGACTCGACTCAGTTCAATTAAGCGTGCAAACAAAATTCTATGAGTGGCCCAACGCGAAGGGGTTACAGCGGTTCTTGGTGCGAACAAATAGCGCTTCTGTTCAAAAACATTTTCCACAGCAATTACCCGAGAAATAAACCATCTGGTGCTTGGATTAAAATAGGGTTTTTCCTCGCTTACCCATGGCGCATTTTGCCCGATGCAGGGGTGTCGTCAATTTCATTCCATAAAAAGTCTGGAACAGATTAAGGCGCTACAAATAGGTCTGGGTGGCCCAAGGGTTAGTGCAGACGCCAGTTTTATGCGATTCAATGCCAAGGAAGGAGGCCAATGGAGAGGTTGCATAGTGCATACGCAGATAGCATTAACTAATGCGCATTTTTCCTCAACGCTATTTAGTTAAGGAACGAGGACGGGATCTATTTCCATTTTGCTTTACAACTTTGGCAGGGCGATGAGTTTAGAAGGAAAGGAAATGATGAGAGAAGAATCCCGCTGAGGTGCCATCTCTGCCTTTTCTGCAAAGGTCGTTTTAGGTCCCGGCCCAATAGTGTGAATCGCAGTTTACTGAGTTGATTATTCACATTGTATAACTCGCATAATTTTGATTGATCGTGATTTAGACGTTTATTGATAAACATCTTTGCCACATTTTGAGATGATGCTTTCATTACGATGAGAAGCAAGATGGCTTCGGTTTGCCAGAAACATACAATGTTATATTGACATGAACTTTTCACATCATGACATTTTTACACTACATAAAAATACTTGATTGGGAGGACGCAATATACATTGTACATGTATATGTAATAACAAAAATAATGTAATATACACTGTATTATACGGTCCGAAAAGTGTGTGCATATTTGATGAAATAATTTTGCAATACGCGCTTCTACGTTTATTTAATTAACCTTAAATTTATTTATTTAACCTTAAGGCCAAAACATATTTCAACGTTAATTTAAAGAGCTATTTTTTGTTGTTGTTAAAATATCAGAATTTGTCATGACTTAGTGCCAAATAAATGTCTTTATTATCCATGCAAAGCTCAAAGCTCATGTTTTGCTCAACCAAAACTAATAATGTTTAAATTATAATTGACAATTTTGGCATTGCGTTGAAATCGCTCCAAAGCCTCTTTCACTCAGCCTTCATGAACAGAAGCGGCGATCACTGGCTCATTCAGAAGGCGCCAAACGCAGACAATGCCTGGTTCACAACTGTTTTGACACGGAAGAAGCGTGTCGCGAAACCGCGACAACGGGGTGTCGAATTGGGAAGGTGACAGGAAGTGACGTGGCCGCTTGCCTCCACGGCACGTGTTCCCGGCGAGAACCAATTGCCAGCCAATCCCAAGTTCAGCTCGTGCGGCAAGTTGGCAAACCACGAAATGATCGTCAACTCGCGTCTCTCGAGGTTCTCGCAAAGCGCAATTCCGCCCCTGGGATATTTCGGATAGCAGCTCGCGGTTGCCCTGCGCTGGAATAATTCTGTGCCCGTGACATCCTCTCCTTCCTCCCATGTGTCGACCGGTTCTTCGGAATTGTTGATTAGCAGCCCGGTCGATCACCTCTCGTTCCGCCGGATGGCCCTGCGCATTGACCGCTAGTCCCATGGATGCCGGTGGCGCCAGCGTCAGCATTCCGCTCGATCGCTCACCCTCTCTCTACAGCTGCTCCTCCTCCGAGGATCTCTTCGGACAGTTGGAGTACGAGCCCTCGGATTACTTGCTGTCTGTCTCGCCCGACGTCGAATCCGAATTCTGTTGCGCAGGTAACTAAGTTTCCGGTCCTACGCTCTAGGAGTCTGTCAAAGTTGGTTTCGTACCGAGATCTCAGCGATCCTGATTGGGACTCAGCAGCGAAACAGATAGGAGCATGGCGCGTGACGTCACTCGCCAGGGGGCTGGCATTTTACGCCATTTTTGCATATGCAAAGCGTATGAAATAATGTAGCAAACTAAATAGGTGGCCACGCGAGGGCAGACAACAGTGGGAAAGACAACACATTTAATGGCGCAGCCCAAATACATGTATGGAGTAAATCGGATCTCCCATACAGATCTTTCAAGCCATACTAACGCTCATATCTAATCATGCAGACGATCCATGAAACAAATACGGACTGGTAGCGCATTGTAAACTCTCCCAACTTTCATTTCATAGTTGCCTGTTTGTTGGCAGTACGACATGTACGACTTGATCGCTCAATCTAAATTTGTTGAAAATGAATCTCTCATCCAAGTTTGCCAAATTCCATTAATACGCATACATACATGTACATGCATAGTAAGCCTCTTATGCATTTCCATCCTTGAAACAAACACGGAGTGGACGCGCATTTTGCTCGCATTTGTGCTAACTTTCAAGCAAATATGATATCATTATGTTTCGAAACATTAAACAAATTAAAACAAAACTCGAAATTCTAGAAGAGTTATTCAGGAAGACATTCTGTCGCCTACTTTCTGTGGCTCATGGTCGCACTTCTCCTCACCCAAAAGCCTGTAATTGCGAAATGCTTGTTGGATCAAAATAATTTAATAGGCTACAATTGTCAAATTATACTAAAAAAAACTAAGTGCTCAAACGGAAAACGTATTTAGCAGTGATAATACTTAATTGAGCCTCTGCCGCAATATACCCTAATTTGGATAATGTTTCAAATCCAAAGTTTGATTGGTATATTTATTTTGTGACGCACATTGGATAACAATTACGATCATTTACAGTCTGTAACAATTACGTAAAATTATTCGTTTTAATTGTTAATTTGTCAGCAGCGATGGTAGCCATATCGTGATCTTTGTAAACAAACTGCAAACAAAGAAAGCGGAGCTCGTTAACTTTAACAATATCATGGTTGAAGCCAACTAATATGTACCCAAATGCTGCTTACGCTTAATTTCTATTTACAATTAGTGCCATACGCGGTTGTAGAGGTACTAAACTTCCGGTTTTCCGTTTATTTGTAGCACAAAATCTTAGCTATTTTGGAATGTGTATTTCGTTTATTAGTTGTTTTGAAACTGTTTTGAACAATATATCGAGCTTCCTGGTGCATTTTTGAAGTCAAAAACTGTATGTTAATTAATGAATCTTACACGAAATATTTTGTGGGTTAAATTTCCGTTTCCTACCAACAGAATAGGCAATCAGTCATTTGCATGCGTTTGAACAGTTTTTAGGGGCCCAAAACTTGGAACCAGTTTCGATGCTTCCGGTGGAGTGTGATTGGTTTACATCGCTAAAATATTTTTGTACAATCATTGTAGATTTGCGCAAGGTGATGATTAGCCGTTTCATCCTGTTGTTGGCAGTAATCTTGTGAGCATTGATGCTTTCCATGTCATTTGTTTTTAATTCCTGGATCACCATTCATCCAACGGATCTCTGCAGCATGTATGTTTTGCAAAGAAGAAGCGGAATCCATGCAGGATAATCAGATTACCCTGATGCGTTGATCTTCTATTAATGCGTTCGGGAGGTTTCCGAATCAACTGACACTTTCAAGGTTATGAAGGTTTCATTGAAGTCGCATTAGCCTGGAACCTAATGTATGGCCCTCCTATTTATCCTTCTGATAGTTTCATTAGCAAAACCTAGTAGTGTATTCCATCTGCAGCATTTTCCTGTGGCTTTGGGCGACTAGACACCTTGGTTGTAAATTACCAGCCGTTAAGTAGAACACGTTAATCAATACGGATGTCTCGCACTTCATGCGAATAGAAAAAAAAACAAGGAAGAACGCCTTTGGAATGATAATAGTCTGTAACACTGATAACAAGAGGTTGGAGGATGTGGTTGTTGTCTATCCAGAGTTAGGAGCACGATCATGTATCCTGATTTTGGTATGCACAGGCCATTATGCAACATTGCTTGTAACACATGTACTGCATTTACACTGTACATTGTATACGCAAATATAAATAAGCGATAGTTTTCCGCCTAACATAATTGTAAAACTTAATACTTTTGCATAAATATGGCTTCTACTTTCAAGCAGTGTAGCTCGGTATGCAGAGTAATCCTAAGGGCCTAGATTATTTTTAAAATTGAATAAGTAATTGTGCGAAACCTCTCCAGGACTGTTGCATTATCATGCTAAATGCATAATTACAAATTGAATTAATCTATTTTTTTCTTTTTTTGTTGTTCTTGTTCTTCTTTCCAAATTTTCATCATGGAATCATGCAATGATCCTTAAATGTTTGTGATCATGTTTGAATATATACTGTTGAGGCTTCAGTTGCCCTACTGAACGAACGAAGTACATGAGTAGCAATGCCATATCCATGTGGACAAATGATGGTTAACACCTGGCATGACTATATATATACAGATTCCCAATAGCGCTGCGTTTAGGTGTCTATAGGACTCATGCTGTTTATATTGCGCGATGAAATTGGGAGAACTTTCAGAGACTCACATAATCATTTGTGTCTATTTGGCTCGTTGAAGCCTGCAAGGTCGAGTTGCATTCTTTTTCCGAGAGATGCCTAAATCGTCTCGAGTTTTTTCTCTTACTTTTTTACCCCTCCATGTGGTGCTATAAAGATTATTTCAAGGATTTCATTAAGCCTCTTTTCCCTTCTGGTTTACTTCAAACAGAGATATAGCAGTCGGATTTGCTTTCATCATTTGCCTGTTTGCTTAGCTATGCGTGTGACGTATGAAAGAATTTCATTTGAACATCAAGATTGTCAATTTCTCTCACTACATCAGCGAATGTTTACGGTCTGTGTTTGCGTTCACCTCGACTACGGGTCATCACGTAGTTAAGATTTTTAATCAAATCGTCCAAATACCTTTCTAAATTGGAGACATCTAAAATCTGCCGTACTAGTCTCGGCTTTAAAAGAGTTAAACATTGCTTGATGATATTATATCAAGAGTCAGTTGCTGATAGGCTCCCTGAGGTCTAATAAAATAATGCTAACATTTCGTTAAATTGAGGAGAAAACAAGCTGAAAAATGTTGAACTTGACGATGCAATATTGTGCTTAGGCTTATGTAGCTAAAGCAAATTTTAAATATTGGTTTATATTCACCAAATATCGAATGTAGAGTAGGAACAACGGTCTCTGTATCCGCCCTTACCATGTTATTTTGTTGCTCCAGTCACACTAAGGATGTTTAACCTAATGTTATAATGGCAACCATGAAACAAAGATTATACATAATAGCTTATGTATTTAAATGGCTTTTTGTGGAAGAAAACTCCAAATTAATTGTGATTTTATTTGTGACTTCCTAAAGAAGAGAAGTATTCATTCTAAAAGGCGCTTGTTTACTTCTCTACTATTGCTGCATGTTGGTTACGTGCAGGTATCTGTTCAATTTCTCATATTTAAGAATATGATTTCAATAAAAGGGATATTCCCTGCATTACGGTATTTTATTCACTTTCAATTGGTTGGTTGAGAGAAACAGTATCTGCAATACATGCTGTTTGTCTCTTACGCTCGTAAACGCATTTATTTGTGCACAATTTCTGTAAATTACTGATTGGCTGCAGACAGTGCTATTTTCTTACATTATATACACTGTGAAAAAGAAGTTATTACGGTCAATTTAAGTAATCTAATGAAGTAAAATCGCATCTTTGTTTAGTTCTCTGATGATCGAAAGTTTAGTTATAGCAACGTTATTCTTTACTAGAAAATAGCCTATAAGTACATTTCATTTTAAAGATATTCTTAATGTCATGCTTAGTTTGTTATCGTTATTTCAATAATCTTACTTTACAAAAAAAATGTTATTTCTTACTCATAACATGCTGTCTTATCTAATTAATGAAAGATTAATTCGTACCCATTCATTTCGTTTTTTTATTGTTAGTTTCACTGCCAAATCCCTTCAATGACATGGTCGAGGTTCCTTTAACGTGCTTACGTATTGACTGCATTTCATAATTAATTTGTGCTAAGCTGATTAGCTCTTGTTTATTGGTCCAAACGTATTCAAAAGTTAGACATATTTTTGAGTTGGGATGAAATAATGACAATGTCTGAGGCCGAATTTAATAATTTTTAGATTAATATAGGTAGTAATATATATTGATTACACTCTATTGTTTCTGAAGAATTTAAAGAACTTGAAGAACTATACAATTATCTGCACGGTATTTCTCCCACGACATGAAATGTCGTGGGAGAAAAATATTGATTTTCTTTGATAATTTCGCACAATATTGATATTGGAGGTGGATATACATGTATTTAGTTAACCACAATACACTGGTAGCCTGGCAGGTGTTGATAGATGTCATTAATTTGATTGTCAGGCGAATGGTGATAAATTGTTCACCCATAGATGATGAAGCGAGGAATATCGATTGCTCAAATAACAATAATGAATTAATTGCTGAAACGAGAAATGTTCACCGAAATGAAACATTTGTTATTGTCAATCAGAAGGGTCCACGGTTTTTAGCAGCTTATCGCGTTTACTTTGACAGAGTCTAATGTTTGCCCTAACAACATAATACGGAGCGAGTCGAAAGTTTTAGCTTAAGGTTTAGCCAAAAGGGAGCCCTCCAAGATACACATTACGCATTTTTGCTTTATTATCCTAAGTTTCATCCACTAGGGGTTCGGTTATGTTTTATCGTTTAAAAATATCCCGTTTATTAATAAAAATCTATCGAAAAAATTGAAAAACCGTCACGCAATAGCCTGAATAGGGTCTTTTTTGCAATAAAACCTTGCATTGCGGGTTGCTGAACGTTTTTCAAATAGGCCTATATTGTTCTTTTTAATAAATAAATGAGCTATATTTAAATTATAAAACATAGCAATAACACTAGTAGACGACTAATTACACACTGAGGAAAATATATTTAGCAATCACAATAAGCATTTGAAACAAAAATGTGTAATTTTGGATGAATGGATGTCCAACATGCATCTTTTGTTCAAAGCTGAGAAATAATACAGCAATAAGACGTAAATAGTGCCGACAGTAGTCATGCCTTTGATTTAAATATTTACGTTTTTCTTACCAACATGCCATTATGCGTAAAATGACTCTACCTGAAATATAGCCATCTATTCTAATTGCACTTAGTTCAGCCCATATGCAAAAAAAATGTATTTTGAAATACATTTTATGAAATACATTTCTAAATGCATTTAAAAATACATTCAAA
>JAQIXS010003528.1:0-17856 GCA_034700785.1 Rossiulus vilnensis | reverse complement strand
AATCACCTCTGTAGGTTCTCTGAATAAATTAATATGATTTTTCAAAGTTGTAAAGTACTTTTTGAAACACCCTGTACATCAAAATTCCTTACGAAGTGCATTGGTGAACCAGCCTTAAAATGCAACGCCATTAAATTCACACCACTTGTGCAAGTACATAACGAGCATAATGCTTTAAAGAAACTATGCCAAAACATTTCTTTAATCTCAGAACATCTAATTGCCTGCAGAAACGTATTATAGTGACACCTGTTGTAAAGGTTTTCACAACGTTTTACAGATGTCATAAAAAATGTTAATGGTTTTACTATTGTTTTAAGATTTTTCACCTATAAAATTTATTAGAGATATCTACTTGCTGAACAAAAAACAAATCTCGCAATTTGGCAACAGACATTTCGATTTATTTTCACATCGAATTAAAACTTTTTTTTCAAGTTCTAGATCTATAATTAACAAATGGACTTACCTTTGACTTCAGGTACAATCTCGATAGAAATCGCAGCCTCCGCCGAAAGCATCACAGTCACCAAAGCGACAGCGGTCAGCAGGAATGTCATAAAAATAGACATGGTAGCGGTCACGGCGAAAAAAAGTCACTGGACGACCCCTCTAGGTGCTGGTCAGCTGAGTACAAATGATCCTTGCAGTAGGCAGGGACCTTTTTATAATTTCTGAAGGATTTGAAGGGATCACAGGTAAGTAGATTATTATTTCGCAATTTAACAAGGTGCTTCGTTCCGGTTTTTAAATGCAATGTCCATTTTAAGTCAACATTCCATACTGTTCCCCTACCATTAGTCAGCTCCAACCTGCGCTAATTATACCTTGACCTTAACAGTTATTTCGGACAAATACCTGTACATTTAAAACTCCAGAAGGGTCCCAGGGACCCTTTTGACCATAAAAATTCTTTAACTAATTTATACATTAAAAACTGTTTTCATATGTCATGCCTCTACCCATAATGCACATATATTTCTACGAAGTTTTCTAAAATGTTTAAGAAATACTAACGTTTCATTTTGTCTGATTTAAAAAAAAAGTAATGCAGGCATTCATTTCGTCCAATTTGTTTGTTTTTCATTGTATTTTTTATTCGACTAAATAAAAAACAATAATACAATTGTAATAATATAATAATATTTGTATATTGCATTATTACTTTTTCATTTGAAAACTAAAAAGGAAATGAAAAACAAAATTAAATAGGACTAAATGATAAACAGCTGATCCATCAACAGCATCCACATGAAGTATCAATTCAATTTCCAAGCAAAAATTAACTTTCTTTCCCATTGGCTGCTAACATGCAAGATGGGTCATTGTTTCATTGTCCATTTTTTCCATATCTTGCGACAGCTCCTGGTCGTAAATTTGGTGAAGTTAACTTTTAAGAAAATAAGCAGTTTTCGTTTGTTTAATGAAGATTAGTTAAAGAAATCCTCAGAAGTCAACATACATGTATCAGCCATAAATATTTTTCATGCGAGAATTCCCATCATTACTAACAAACATTCAATTTCAGTTTACAAGATCATTACTGATGTCATTCTCACGTCTCTACACGATCATTAGTAATGATTTCATTAGTCTTGTGACATTACCAACACTCGTCACGCCATTAGCCATACATGATCATGTTAAATTCTCATCATTACTCGCAAAGATTCTATCTTACACGAGCATTAGTAATGTCATTAGCAGAAGGTAATGTCATGACTATTGATCGCGTAGGGTCACCTTTAATCGTGTAAAATCCGCTTCTCAGTTGTCTTCAATACTAAAAATAGTGAATGTGAGGCTTAAGAGGGAGCGAGAATGCCGTGAGGGTCATAAGACCTCATTTTGTCATTGTGAAATTATTCGCTGGGGCTATTGACCTCGATAAATCCCATAGGAAGGTACCTGACCATTCTGGATTTCTGGGGGATTACTTAAGGGGGTCCTCAACGAGTGCCCTTCTTATTGTCAAACTCAGTCTTCCATCGACCATCAGCTCTTGTGACTTGTCTCTCGTTATAAGCTGCGCCATGAAACTGCTGCTCGTTTTACTCCTTTCGATGGCTGTTTTTCGGTCGACGAAAGCGGCCGTCGGATCGGAGAAAGTTTTAGCAACCAAAGGTAAGCAATTACTGAACGTGACCGACCCAAATCAGGGTGGCAAACAATGAAGTCCTAAAAACGTACTAAAACTGCTTAACAATTCAACATTGAAACCGTTATAAATGTTTCAAATTATTACAAACTCCTGTGTATTGTGTTGTCAAACAGACAGCCATAATTTAGTTTATTACAAGTAGAATTTGCCCTATTAAAAAGAAGAATGAAAATTAACGTTAATCTTGCATTATTGAATTAAAAACAAACATGAATAAGAAATACAATAAGACATCTTAACAGTATTGCGTTTTGAAAATAAATCCTAAGTAGTCCTAACATTTTATCTAAAAAAGTCCTAAAGTTCAAATCTTGGAAATTGTTTGAAATACATTTTATGAAATGCATGCAGATTGAGACAATCTTTCAGTGTATTTTCAAATGCATTTAACGGTGCAATAAATTAAAATGCATGTCTCAATTTGAATGCATTTTAAAATGTACCGCTGATGCATTTCTTGTGTGTATGAGAAAGATTATTATTATTATTTTTTAAATCAACTTATCTGGTTATATGATCCGCAGATCAACCCAACAAATGCGTGAGAGCGAGCGACAGATTGGATCTGGCCGTTGGAGAATCTCGGTTCAGGGAAGGCTGCTCCAGAGTGTCTTGCCGAACGAAAGACGGCCAACTGTTCATCGACGAAGAAAGGTGAGAGATTCAGCAGTCAAACGCAAAATTATTAACTTCCCCTTGGTGTCTTTTTTTGAAAGTACATGTACAACAAAGATAGCGGCCATCTTGTTTTCGAATTTGAATTCGTAGAACACCGCGTTCCACGGTTGCCATGGTATCAGTAGAACACAGCCATGGTAACGGTGGAACGTGGTGTTCGATTCTGTAGAACGCAAAATGGCCGCCTATACATTAGCCGATATTTTTGCAGCCATCGTTTCGCAATTTTAGTTGTTAAGATCGTTCATTAATCTGAAAATTAGCGTTATGTGAGTATTAATATATGCAGTTAAATGATTGTGATCGATTGTTCTTTCAACATTTTTGTGAATTAGAATCATGCCCACCATGGGGGAAAATTCCACATTTCATTATTTTGCTTCAAATATTTGTTATAATTGCTGAATTCATTTTCTTATCGTGCAGAATTAGTTATTGGTCGTCCATTAGGGTCTGGATTATTTTTTTCTAACTTGAAATATCCCGTTTATCAATTAAATAAACCTAAAAAAGTCAATATCATTTGCAGAGACCATATGACGTTTTTTAATTAAATTAATAAAATCTAATTTTTGTTTCATAAATAAACGAGATATTTTGAAGTTATAAACCTAAGCTGATACCCTGGCGGACGACCAATTCTACGTGGGAAAAAATAAATCTAGCAATTATAACAAGTATTTAGAAGTCAAAATGTGGAAGTCACGTTTATGCGTGGTGGGCAACTTTTTCTGCAGGCATTTCTCCAAACTTCTTAACCAAACTTGGTTTTATTTTTAGTTGCGGTGTCGTTTCTGGTGGCCCAAGATGTCGTGTAGTGCAAAACAAAAGCAAAGACTATCCGGCTTGCTGCCCAAAAGTGATCTGCTAATCAAACAGAATGTAAATACATTTCAACTACATGTATGTAATTACAAATGAAGATTAAGTATCTAATTTCAATCTTTAACTATTTTTAATAAAGATCACAATGAAAATTATTCTGGCTTAATTAATAAAGTTAATTTCTACAGGAATTTTAGGCACGTTCAGTGGCGCACCCAGAACCTACATAATTTTTCTGATTTCATATGGACGCTAAAGGCGAAAATTTTATAACGTTGGCTTTAATACAACCACGGGATTTTAGCTTGCAATTTAATACAAAAAAATTTGAGAAATTTCCCAATTAATTTTTCCTTCCCCCCTTTGGGTGCGCCACTGGTCAATTTAGAATTGTCTATCCACTTCCTAAACAAAATGCAGTTTTGCTTTGAAAACTTTCAGGTGGGCCAGTTCCTTTGCTCGCAAGTGTAGTGAATTTTCATGTACTTGGTTTTTTGTTGCTGCGGACTTATGTTTTCCAACTTTATAACTGGTTGAAAGCGAATTTTTATTTAAAAAAACAAAAACCATGTAAAAAGTTAAGCATAGAAAAACAAAACGAGCTCTAGTTCTGAGAAGATCATGTTCAGCATTTATGAGTATTTTACCTATGAGACCTTCTTATGGGTTCTCTGATACCCCGATGAACTTCTCAACATTGTTAAAGTGTAAAAAAGCAGTCTCACCTCAGCCATCCAATAACATTTCCAGGTTTATTTTTCTCGATTTCCCCCGATTCGTAGTTTCCTGCGTGAAAATGCAAAAAACCCGATAAAAATCTTGATCAGTGTTGTTTTTTTGTGCCGCAGTGAAAATAAACTTTATTTCGAGACTTTCACACGAACAAGCATGAATATCAACGATTAGTATTATTCCATCGATTTCGGTATACAAAATGATTCGCTTTTCTACGTGTAGCTATTTGGGGAAGGCGGACACCCCCAGAGCAACCGCGCGATGAGCTCCACCCATCGATGCGACACTCTTGAGGTGTCCACGAAGAAGAGGCGGGGCGGAGGATGAGCTAGAGAGATTTGAAATTGGTGGCAGCGAGACTGAAATACGGGGGAAAAAGGGGATTTGCATTAACATTCAATCTACGCTTTTTAGGACTACACTGCATAATGCTAAAAACGAGTGGCCAGTGAACTTCGCCCGATTCGAGTGACCTCTGGTCGTCACAGGACATTGAAAACACTAATTATGACATCATCATCACAGGTGATCGGAGAATCGGAGGTAAAGGGCAGTTTGGAAGGGTGTCCACTGAATTGGGGTGTTCTGAAAAGCACTGAAAAGGGTGTCCATTGGAATTGTTGAAAATTTGTTCAAAACTATTATATCTTAATTCTCGCAATAATTCGACTTATTTAGTTATTAGTTTTCAGAAAAAAGTGTATTTTTGTATATAGTCAATTGCAAGTCCTAAACTGTCTTTTTTAATCATTATTTTTACATCAGTTAAAATTTCTTGCAAATAATTTTATAATAAGCCCGAGTAAAAATAAAGTGGATCGATTTAAAATGCCACAATCGAGATAAATTTAATTTTTGGAAAATTCCCTTTGGACACTCAGTGGACACCCTGCGTACGCAAGCCTGGGGAATATGAAGTAAATAAAACATTAACCACACAAAAACTCATCGAAGTAAAGACTTACAAAATGCAACAACTTCAATGACACTAAGGATAGTGAACGCCTTCACTGCTAAATTGCGAGAAAAAATTATTGTATTTTTTTACAAAAATAAAAAACAACGATGTAACAATAATAATAATAATACATACGAAAACTAAAAGAAAGAAAAAAGCAACACTGACCGTTATCTAATTCGTATTTAGAGAAAAAGTATAACAGCTGAGAACTGTATATAAACAATTGGGATTTTTAAGTGCGTATTATGACTATTTTCCCTGATCTAAGTGCGGATCCAGAATTACATTAAGGAGGTTCAAACAGCATTTCAGAGGAAATATTTTAATATAAATGGGTTTTAGGAAATAGCCGACATATGGAAAGCTAAGTCAAAAATCAGGGATTTTTGTAATTTTTTTCCATAAATGCTTTTTGAATTCATGTAGGTTTGTATTCATTTTGGATGCCAATTTAGTGACTACAATGCAATTAAAAAAAATATTATAAATAATGATGTGGACATTTTTTTCCACCATTTGTTTGCATGGCCTTTACTGGAATTTTTCCACGTTCATTTATTTTTGTTTAAGTATTTTCAACGTACATATTTATGGAATAGCAGACGATAAATTCTATACGGATAAAAAAAAAATTTAGCCGTGCTGATAATCAGTTCAACCACAACAACGATTATCCGAGATCATGATTTTGCATTGCAGGTATCATTTTCAGAAAAAAAGGTATTTCTTTAGCTTCTCAATCAGAGGGAGGGTAACTTTCGCCATCTCAATTAATGCTAATTAATTATTAATGAATTGTTTCTGATACTGACCAAAAGATGAACAAAGAATGAAATTGAAGCCAATTACAGGTCAGCTAATTACGTCACACACACAATCACACACATACGGGAAAGCTGAAAACAGACTGAAAAACAAACAGGAAAATCAAAACGAAATAAAAATAAAATATCATGAAAGTGGGCAGATTTCGAGGGGACGATTGGGATGGGGAATAAGTTATTATACAAAATAGAAGATCAACTACTTTTGCACTGAGAATCAATTAATCTAAATCGGTCATTTTACAAAGTGTTTGCTGCCCATATTTATATATATATATATATATGAATGTATAATAGTTGCTAATTAATTGTGACATCTTGCCAAACAGTTGCCAAAAAAGCAACCGGTTAATCCGCGAAATTCAAAGAAATTCGCGAACAAAATTCAATAATCATGATGGAAAACGAAAAGGAAAGAATGACTAACAAATTGTCTTTCAATAACAACGGTAGCAGTAGCGGCACCGGAAATAACAAAAATGATTTCGTGTATCACAATCCGGCTGTAAAAGGACCCCTTTTCGAAACTCCAGCGCCACCTAGGATGATATACGTGCAAAGGGCCTCACAACAACAAGATGGCGCCTAGATATGAGCGAGGGACAAAGCGTGGAGATCCCAGCCGCTCCTACAACAAAATGGCGTAGAAACGGGGTTTCGAAAAGGGCCCCAATATATGAATGCATGGACATTAAAGGTTCGCTAAATGTTGATTTTCATCAAAAAAAATATCAAACGAATGACAGCCACTTATAGAGGGAGCCAAGAAGCCATTCACCGCCATTTGTATTTCTACAAACCAAAATTTTATGTTTCCAGTGATAACGTACGTTTCATTATTGTAAGCCATCATGGCTGAATCTGCGTGCCGAGAACAATGGCGGACGCATTAAATCAAGTTTTTGAATTGTGGAATTGCTCAAATGATACCGAAAAGTACGAAAACATTCGTGTTCTAAAAGAAAGCAAAATAAAACAATTATCACAACAGCATGTCCACACCACTGTTACCACCAAAATGCAAATTTCAGATATTAGTGTGAAACATGTACAAAAAATTATGGTTTTAAGACAATGCAACTTGCGGGACAAACCCCCTTACTGTCCCCCGCCAGCATTTATTGGCCCAATATTGGATCTTAATTGACAGTAACGGTGCCAACGTTGCACCGATATTTCTTGTGCCACGATGTTAAATATTGGGTACGTATCGGCAGCCAACATTAGCAATATGCAGTGGAAGCTCGGTTATCCGACGTAGCTACTCGGGACCAGGACTATCTCGGATAAATTAAGTCCTCCGATAATCACAAGTATAGTTAAAAAAATAGGTGCACCGGTATTTCGGACAGTAAAAGCTTTTTTAAATACATGTACGCAGTAAATACGAAATATGTAAAAGTGGAAAATAGCTTGTTAATAACTAATTTTAATCAGATTTTATAGCATCTTCACCCTTTTTGTTACGATGCTGGCCCATTAGGCCAAGCAGGCACCGCCGGCCTATGGGCCCCACCCCTTTTAGGGCCCCCCGCAACAAGGGATCAACAAATGTTTGTTAAATAATATTACAATATATTGTTTATCAATGTTTGTTTTGTTTAATAAAATCGGTTTATCAAGATTTTGTTGTTGAAAACGTATTAGGATATAATTTGCAAAGTGCAAGGGGGGCCCCGCGATTTCGACGCCATAAGGGCCTCTACATGGGTTAATCCGGCACTGTTCACTGCCTTCACCTCGGTTGAGCCGAATATCGGATAACCGAGTGTCCACTGTAGGTCCAGCAATTCTTACAATGCTGGATATATTTGCCAATGTCATGCCAACAAAGCCTTTATATGTTGCTGGGTGTAGACTAATCACATTAAGCAGTTTGGTCACAAAATGGCGGTCATCAAGTACATTCGGCTGTTTTTGACGATAACCGAGTTTAGCTAACCTTCAACGAAGGATGATCGCTACATTTGCTCAACAATTCCAAACATTTAATAAGCTCCAGTCAGACTAGACCCTTACCAGAATCCCAGCGCCATCTATGCCAATTCGCTCAACGACAAGATGGCGCCTGGAGATCCACTTTTGCTAAGCTTCGGTAACGAGCAACACATTTCAGGATCTCAGCGCCGCCTATCGCGCATTGCGCGCAACTGCTTGTCACGCAAGCATTTCCAACAACAAAATGGCGTCGAAACCAAGTTACGAAACTGGGCGAAAGCCTGGGTAAATGCTGAGATGTGATGCTGCCAAGCTCAGGTGGCAATAATTTGCAAGCTGCAATATCTAGCTAGAATCTCGAGAAAACAATTTTCATTAACTTTAAACGGCTTTACGAGAAGCTCGTAAACGTGTAGTCAAACAACTCACTACGGAATTACACGTAAAAATGGCGGCTACGAGAAGATATTTGGGGCATCTTTGAACAACTTTTTACACGCAGAATTTCACGATGCAACCATTAACCGTTAGGTTCAGTATTCTAGCGCAAGGGTGTCTTTTTTTTTTTTTTAATTACTATTTCTTCTTTTTTAGGACTTGGATTTTAACCAATGGCCAGATTTTGCTTATCAAATGAAATTAAACAATATGACCTTGAAAAGGTCGCTGATTTTGCAATACCAAATCTTGCAGACACTCCTGAACAACATTTTATTTCGTTTATTTAAATGATGCGAGTATAATTTTGACACTGAACGCAACGGTGGTTTCTTATCGTTTCTATTAGTTATTAAAAAGCTCACCCCACCCTTTTTAACTATTTCGTTACATTGTTTCCTAAGGATTGGGGGTAAAGGGGGGTGCAAGCAGGACTGCTTTGAGCTGTTTATCACAGATGAAGGGAAGAAAATGTCAACGAAATCAATGCCAGAAATGAAGAAGGTAAAATTGTTCAAGAGGAATGAAAACTGATTTCTGATAGTATTGGACATCAGTTTAATTACTTGTGTTGTCTTTTAATCATAAAACAAATCATAATATGAAAAATTGTATTAATATAGTTTAACTAAAATAACCTATTCTGGTAGATAATCAGGGTGTCTACAAGAATTGGCAACGTAAAATTAATAACGTTTCAATGACTTACTTTGTACGACTAAAAACATATTCTAAACAAAGTTCAATTCGAGAATTTGAAGTTCAATTGCTTAAACACAGTAATTTATGCGGATAAATACCGTACGTTTTGCTTTTAAAACGTGTTATAAAATACATTTCGTGTTTTAGAGAAATGTGCGATTAATCTTAACTCATAAAAATAAACGATCCTAATCCTCATTTAATGAAATTTTAAGGACTTTACAGGCAGGTAGACACCCTTCGAATCTGCACTTATTTACTAAAAAAAAAAAATTGTAGTTTTATAGAAGCCAAGCCAACGATCCGAAGATTAAATATGTATATATTTTTGTGCAGAACATTTATCTGCGGTGCAAGACTGCGAGTAACACGAGTTTCACTTTAGCAGGTTACCGTCAAACAAAACTTGGAAAACAGTGCTGGCAAATCGCAACGTTGATTACGAATGTGAACATAAAAATGGAGGAGTAAGAAGATATGGAGGGAGTCATGGCCCTGCAAATGACGTAGCTACGAGTAATATTAGGTTACTGACACTCAGAACACATTAATGATGCCGAGGCTTTTACTGTCAAGCCCAAAAAACCTTACACTGGCACTGAAACGATATTTTGGGGGAAAACATCCCTTTCTATCCCGATAAAAAAAAAAAACCAAACGGAGGAGCCATCGCAAACTGAGACGCAGAACTGTACAATTTTTATAGAATTCGTAACTTTGATAAATGATTTGATTTCAGCGCGCATTTCCTGAAACCGTTTTTTAAAAAAAGCATTAATGATGTTAGGAACTACGTAAACTATTTTTTTTTCTCCAAAAAAATATATTGGAAATTACGGAATCAAGCACGCCATTTCATTTGCAGTGCTTTTCTTTTGATAGCCGTTTGTTTAAAATGAACAATTTAGGAAAATGTAGCCGTTCTTAATCGGCATTTGGTACGAAACTCCAATATCTGACCGAAATTGATGTCTTTTGTTTCCTTTTTTCTTTTTTAAAATGAATTCCATTTTCCGTTTCCATTGATCTTAATAGATTTTTCAATGTAGTTAATTAAACAGTCAGGTTAAATCAAATTGTTTTATAATCGAACAATCAAAAATAATTGTAAAAAAATGGCAAAAGGGTAATTTTTCATTCTACCTTAATTCAATTACCTGCATTTGCTTAAATCGGTTAAATTGCTAGTTTTGCATTTGTCGTTTCTGCTCCACTCTGTGGTCCAGTTTGCTTCACCCCTCCAGTGGATTTTTGTGGGAAGCGAAAGGGGCTGCCCCTTAAAAAAGCCATTTCTAAGCCCGAGAGATAAACAGCCCCAAAGCGTGCGCACGTCCCGCATGCGTTATCTTTATTTTTCTGTTTGTTACGAAAGGGGTTTTTCTATGGACAAACAGCTAGCTAAGGGGGCGTTGATTCGTATCCTCTTCTAATTAATAATCGATACACTTGACTGATGCTCTCATCCGAGTAAAAAATGAGAGGCTTAAAAAAATGATATTCCAGAGTACATATTATACAAAAGCAGCTCCACGGATTTATTTGTTTTGCCACGAAAAAAGGCTTTTTTTCTTAGGCCCTCGGTGGTCGTTGCACCGAGGGCAGCAGCAGCGGCTTTGGGGGGGAGGGGAAACACCGACGGCCGGCGTCCCGAAATGTCCATCAGCTTCAAGACTCTCCCGATTTATGACGCCTTCCCGTTAGCGTTCCCAGAACGGTTTTCAGGGCTGCTCCCAGGCCCTAAAACGACAATTCATTTGTTAAGCAATCTAATGATCAAAAAAATACGAGGCGAGGGTCCAGATTATATCTTAATTTCATTCCGGTGCATCTCCGCAACCGAGAAATTCGTCAGCTCATCGAGAAATCCATGAGATTAACGAATTCGGGCTTATTTCGTCCTTTTAAATCGTTGCAGTAAATCATGATATGGGTGATCTAAATCTTAAAAGTAAATGATCATGATCTTGGAGTTTTGAAAACACCTAGGACCGCCTCTTTTAAGATTTGTATAAACGTTTCGATAATGTTGCACCTAAGTTACACTTTCAGTGCAACCACTCTTCATGCGAAATCTTCAACAAATTCTCTTCAAAAAAGGGGTTCTGAAAGCATCATTGAGTATCATTTGAGAGCTAATTCTTCAGCTATGGGCAATGACAGCAATTTTGTCAAGCGAATCCTCAGACTATTCAAAAATTTTGTTATAAGTATTCTTATTTCAAATTTTGTTTTTGTTTGCCGCATGTACATTTTATACGATTTTTTTTGTATTAAAAACTGAGAACTAAAATACGTTCAATTTACTTTTCCATTCTGCAAATCTCCATTTCTTTTGTCGGAACCAGGGGGATGAGCATCTAGACATTTCTGATATCGGAGCTGAAATTATCACAAAAAAAAAACGGAACTGCGTTAAAAAGCTGCTAAAAAGCACTGATAAAACGCTTCGCTCTTATGCCATTGATCCTCTAGCTGTTTCAATTTCTGATCCCACCTTACAGAGTTACTACCAGCGATTAATGAGGATTATTATCTGAAAACATTTCCGACGATCCAATCTGACGACCAATTTCTTCCAATACATGAACATAAATTCGTATTTTGTTTTAGAAAAACGCAGCGCGATAAGCCCAGCATTAAACTGATGATTTTTAAGTTATCAAAATTCCTCCGATTCGATTATATAAGCAAGTAAACACGGCATTACTAAAAACTCGTAATGCAAAATTTGATACAGATGAAAGACTGATCGCTACGCTTACCTTGCAAGCGGCTTCGATCGTTTTGCATAAAGCGCCGGAGGATGGTTCACAGTGAAAAATGTGAGCCACAAATTGGTCGTGGGCTGTGTGCACAATAAAAGCACAATGTCTGCGGGGGAGAAAAAACAAAGGGCGAAAAATTACTAAAACAAGCAGGAGATTCATATTCAGTGAAGGATATTTAAACACTATTTACTTTGAGCAGGTTAGTGCTCATTCAACAACTGCACTTACTTGACGTTTTTTCCAATGCCCAGGAACGACAAGAACCTGACACGACACTCGACCAACTGCTTTCCTTCATCCTAGGAGACGAAAAGTGGCAAGGTTAGGATTTAACCTAACGTGACCGATGCATCCGCGTCAAATTTCATTTAGAAATTGTCAACGAAAACGGTCTTCCGCAAAACACGAAGATGCAAAAACGTACGAATTTCATGTTATTATCAAAAAATGCATCAAAACTGACAAAGATAAAAAAACACTAATGGGGAATCGAAGTAAATTCACTGATCGAAAATCATCACAAGGTATTAATTTATCTTACATTTTGAAAAAGAAAATTAAAATCCCACTGGACTACTTTAAAAAAAAAATTATTTTTGCGCAGTTTCACGTCATGTAGAAATGGAGGAGGTGGGGTGGGGAGGTTGATCCATCAATCCATATTATTCTTTTGGGTTTTTTTCTGTTATAGCACCGAGACTTTTCATATGCAAATAAAAGCAGCCGCAATGCGTGATTAAAGTCCCAAGTTTAGGAAACGATTAAGATCAACCGTACAATTTCGACAAAACTGCTTTTTTTAAAAAATTCGTTAGTCGTTGATCTTACCCCGAGCTCGCTAATGGTAATCGTCGAAGGTGCAACGGCCACGTTCACAAACTGCCACTGCTCCATTGGGACGGTGGAGCACATGTGTTCAATGGCTGAATTCAACACGTCCATTCCAGTTGCCTTGTTCACTTTAGTGCTACCAAGATAGTGGACTCTTAACACCTTCTTCGGTTCCTCCATCGGAGTTGGGAAAGACTGGGCTACATGGTGATGAAAAACAATATTCGGATATATAATTGCTAGATTGAGCGCTTGTATTGATCGCCATAAATATGAAGGAAAACATGCATCATATGTTATAAGAGGTGTTGTTGTTTACTGAAAAAAAAAGCTTCCCTGACCTGTGGAATCGAAAAGTATGACATAAGCAAATGCAAAGAATGCTATAAGACTTTATAAAGGGACATTTCTCATTTCTGTAATTACACGACTGAGGAGAATATCGTTGTTGACCTTTGCATTAACTTATAAAGAGCAATGATGTCTACTGGAATGGGTACACTGTAGAGAAATTTGGGAAAAATTAGATTTCTAATGGATTATAGCTTACATTTTCATGCATTTTTAAAAAAAATATTATTACAGGAAAGCAGTAGGCAAACATTTAATTAAAAAAACGACAACTGAATACCAATAATGACCTGCTACTTGGGCACTCTCTGCACAGTTTTAGATTGATTTTCCCCGACACTTGCTAAACAGATCACCCAGGTTCCCTGACAATTCCAGGTTTTTCAGGTCTGGAGGGAATCCTTTTATTTCACCCAAATAATCCACCAACAAATCATCGCACCAGCCAATAAAACTTCTACAAGCTACAATGGTGGCAATTTGCTTACATCGAGCCATACCAGAGTAAGTGGTGATGGCCCCTCTGCTAGGGATTCTCCGGTGCTCCATGGGGAGATTCGTTGGTCGCGTCAGTCCCGTCCTGACCAGGTTCCCTCCGTTCGTTGAGGCTCCGTTCTTGCTCGTGTCTATCGCTTTGCCGAGATTCTGCGACAGGCTTCTCTCGATCATGATCTTCTTGCAGATGTCCCTCAGCGTGTTGGCGATGGTCCTGGCGGGGGTGTCGCATCGGAACACGTGGCACATGTGCTTGCGAGACGCGCGATCTCGAGCGACGTAAGCAAAATCCCTACAAATGAATGGAAGAATACAGTGAGACCAACAGGCACATTCTGTACAACTGCTAAGATATCTGGCGACTACTAACAACAACAACAACAACATAAAACAACTGTTGCAAATTTCAGCCCATGTGTTCAGTATTTCACATTTGTAAATGCAGCTAGCAGTTTCTTTGCAGCCAAAATTAAAATAAGCTCTTAAGTGAACTACAATATGGAATTATTTTGCTACATTCATAACAAATATTAATAGCTTTTTCGCCCTCCCTCCCCTGAATGTAAGGATTTCCTTACAGGCACAGAAATGAATTTCATACCTATTTTGGTTTTTAAAAAAAACCTCGCAGCACACCTTCACAGTGAATCCTAAATTCTAAATTAGTAGACAAACCATGCTATCATTTACATTTCATTCAAATGCATACGCTAACAGTTACGAACAGCCGGTTTACCACAAAATTAATTGTATAAGCTCTAAAAAAGGTTCCAGCAAGCGAATGGAGCAATAAAATGCATTGTCATTGCAAGAAATAACAACATGCTAAGAAAACATGGCAGGGTAATAGTCTGCCTGTAGATTATGGTAGAATATGTAGATTATGTTTTCGTTGCACACATCGAAGTAAATTGCATATGAACATTAACGATCACATTTCAGGTGCAATTTTCATGTTTTTCTTCATTTTTAATTCTAAGTGATCAAACGCCCATTCCAAAATGTTAAGATGTTACTTTAACCACCCAAAGAAATTAAGGTGTGGAGTTAATGCATGCATGTAGGCCTCGTGTAGTTTCCAATTAAAGTTCCCTCAATAAACACCGGAAATTGGAAAATTTTTCGATGCCGTGTTGTAAAGCTGCAATCTTACGATGGACCTTCGCTCGCAGCTAAGGCAAACAAACTCGACAGTGGCAGGCTCGAGTTCCCTCTACTCGAAATGAACATTGCATTAGCATGCCGCTACAAGCAATCGGAGTTGCAAATTCTCGTTTGCCACCTACGGTACACAAATTCCATGCACTTGAAACGCGATGCTTGGCATCCATTAATCGGTAAACGGGCACGAGACATGCGAGACTCGGTTGACGATAACTGAAATAAGGTTCTTAAATTGAATGAGTTTTACCTTTCCCTGTTATTACAAATGTCACAGTAGCAGGGAAGAACACGAAGGATCGAGAGAGATATAGAAGGTAAGGGAAAAAAGGGGAAAAAGAAACAAAAAGGCAAATACAAAACCGATTAGCAATGGTATATATCTAACGCAAACGTTTGGAAAGATCAATATAAGAAATACGGCGCATGAAAAAACGGTTTCATAAAAAGAGGCAAGGGCAACGGAACGTGAAAATATGCAATCAAGAAAAGTTAAAGGGTGAATTAACCGCTGCTACTTCTTTCGAAAATGTTGCGCGTAAGACTACGGATCGCCGCAACGTTTGACGAAAATGCGACTAATCCACATATTTTTCACGCTTGTAACCCTTCCCTCCAAACGACATCAAAAATAATCCTCAAGACTTAAGTGAATAAGGCAACATAGCGGGAATTACGAAATGAGTGATGCCTCGTTAGGCGAGGTATTTTATTTTAGTGAAAAATGCATCGTGAAATCTAGACCGTTTTCATGCTAAGTTTAAAAAAAAAGGTCGTCCTGAAATGCAATCGGTTGTTATTTCCATAAAACTCCGTATCAGATCGACCCAAACAAGTAAATCAATAAAACGCAGAACACGATATCATTCGATATCAAAACCCTATTCTAATGAAAAACGTGATGAGGATGCAATGGGATGTTACTGACCTTCCATTGTCCCTTCCGACACCCCACACTCGAATGGTGTGAATGGGTTGCGTGTTCAGCACTGTTAAGTTTTCCGGATCGATCAGTTTCAGGCTATGATCGTCCAAGTCCATGAACAAATCCTTGCCCTTAAAACGAGAAATATTGATTTCAGCCAAATCACAATCCATAAAATCAAGGAGATTAAAATTAATTTTTTTAAAAATTCTAATTCTGCCTCAGCGAGATTCATACTCACATCTCCCCAGCGCCCCACAACGTCCAAGATGTCGTTTCTTCCCAGCGAAAGATCTACGATGCACTTATTAACGGCTTTACTACTGCGTTCGGGAGTTAGATCCTCTTCAGCGATCTCCACCCATCCCAACGACCTCACCGCAAATCGTATTGCCTGGCAAAATTTTAAAACAATAACTTACAAGCGAGAAAACTTTGAATTACGAAGCAGTTTGATATCTCTGTGCTGCACTTTGCCGAAAATGTTAATGGACACCGAGTTTCCCAGCCTGGCTTACTTTGACGTGATTTTCAAAGCAATTTCTAATTGCCACTAACTGCTTAATTTTTAACACGCGATGCATAAATTAAAGGTGTAAAGCAATTCCTGGTACACAGACCATGTTACAAAGGCGATGTACGTCATCAGCTAAATTTTGCATTTGCTCATTATCAAATGAATCAGTACAGCATCCTTATTTTCTTTCCAATTAAGAAATTAGAAATGGACTTACTTTTTCTTTTTTCTCCTGATCAACTCTGGGATAACTCTTTCTCCTGAAATAAATTAATAAGATCACTCGTTAAGATGAGATGGAAAATGACATTCCTTAAATTCGACCGAGGCAACCTCAAAACAAGCTCACTTGTAATTATCTTTGATGTGCTTCCCTTCGCTCGGCGGAATAGGAACGGTCATTCCTATTGCGGACAAAGATGTGCTACTTCCGCTATTAACCTAAATAAATATAAAATCCATTAGCCTGGTGCGTTTCGGGATTTATCCACCGCGCCATTCGGTGAAACAACTTACTAATGGACTATCGTTTGATATGGATTTCTTGTCATCTTTCGCGTTAAGAGGCAGAGGAGGTGGAGGATCTCGCTGAGTGGTCCCACTCTTGATGTGCCAATAATATGGACCATCGTTGTCTTAGAATTAAAACGCATGACAGTTAAAAACAAGGATGTGTAATCCCATGGTCAATATAAATTTCAGCTGAACTCGGTTATAAACTGTACACACAGAGGTATCGCAATGGCATTCTATTGCCAAATCCAATTAATTTCACATTTTATTGAATTGCAATATGGTTTAAAAATGTTTTCTCCAATCACCCATTGCCGTATGTTCTCCGGCATAACATATTAAGACCGGAAATTCACCTTCGTATCGCTCCCATCCAGAAGGCAGAGTCTCTTCCAAAGACGAGCCTTCCCTGTCTTTCTTGTCTTCAGTGGGCGACGAAGGTTTGCTTCTAGGCGGCTGATCGCCTGGCTTGCGCTTGACCAACACCGCGTACAAATCGTTGTTCAGCTGACCGGCAATGTGGGGAATCAGGGGCGTGTCTTCTGTTGTGGCCGTATCCATGCTGTCTGGAGAATTGAGGTCCATACTACTGCCCGTGTCATTGCTGTTACTGCGAAAATATCAAGAAAAATTGAGTCAGATAACTTAGACTTCTCGGCTTCAATTCAACTCAATACCCTACTGTCAGCAATAATAAACCATGTGGTTGGAGGGTGAAATCCATCAACCCAAGAGATTCATTTTAATTTTTATTTATTCAATGGTGACCAACACAACCTTAAGGGTGAGCCAAAAGCATGCCCACCATGCAAAAATGTCACTCCAACATTTTTTGACTTCAAACACTTATTATAATTGCTCAATTTATGTTTTCCCTTTGTAGAACTGGTCGTCCACTAGGGTTTCAGCTTTGGTTTGTAATTTCATAAATGCCCCGTTTATGCATACAAATATTAAGAAATTTGAAAAATCCGCAAAGGACGCGTAACAGATTTCTTTCAAATTTCTAAATTCTTGTGTAAATAAACGGGTC
>JAQIXS010003527.1:0-17864 GCA_034700785.1 Rossiulus vilnensis | reverse complement strand
AACTGCTCCTTAGATTGGATAATAGTTTTTTTGTTTATTTAAAGCTGTTTGTGTCCCTAAATACAAATTATAGCGTGTTCTTTCAAGGTTTGTGAGGATGTCGATTATGACCGACTGACAAGGCTTACCGAAGGCTATTCAGGAAGCGATTTGAGAGAGTTGTGTCGTAATTCTGCCATTTATCGCATACGCGATTATATTGGCGCAGAAAGCAGTTCACAAGCCAAAGGGTAAGTAGAAGGGCAACTTCTTCAAAACTTGCTCTGAAAGTAAATTTCTTTTCAAATTGTGTGAACTTTCAATAGGTCTTCAGATGAGGATGAAATGTTTCATGACGCCCTTCGCCCAATTAATATGGACGATTTTATAAATGCTTTGACTAAAATTCAAGTCTCCAAACTGGAAACTGGCCAGCTGCAGCCTCAGGCAACAAATATAGATTTAGACTAATTTTGCACAAGACCATTTAAATACACCCTTCGCTTGAATCTACTAGATTCATTTATTGCAGGTTTTTTTAAATAAATTCAATGTTTGTATCGATAGATTTTCTAAACATTATTGTATCCATCTCAGACTTATTTATACAAAAATAACTGGAATATTTGTCAACAATGGCCATTATTATAACTAGTATTTGAATATTATTCCCAACGTGGGATTATTTTATCTGCCATTTTTTTGTTTAAAATTTGATCAAGTTTAAGTTTTTTTAAGGATTTCAAGTTTTTTTAAATTGCTGTAAATAGAGATGGATTCAATAGTGTAATGTTAATTCTCGGTGTTAGGTAATGGCCAATCGCACAAGTTCTGACTTGAATTAAAAAACTACAAATTTAGGCAGTGTTTGCCTGCAAGATGTAAGCTGTATGTACATGTACATTCGTTTTTGTGTTGATGTTTGATAGACAGAAAGTCCTGGTACTTTTGCAAATTTTTGTTCATGTAAATGTATGTAAATAATTTGTTTGGCTAATGCAGTTATGCATACATTTTTTCCAGAATAAAGCGCATATAGAATTTTCGAATATTGTGTTACAAAGATTTTTTCTGTCCTGAATGGATTACAGTTTAGGTGCACATAGATGTACCAGTAATAGCATATAGTAATATGGTTTTATACGTTGCCGGCAGGTAGCGCCAAAGTATCGCATCGTTACTACTGCGTCATAAATGACGTCATCATATTCTGAATTTATCCGAAACCTTTGCTGAAAAATGGCGTTTTCATCTCCGGTGAAAATTTCGCATCAACATTAAATCATATAAGGTGTCCTCATCGGGGAATTCTGCTAATCAATATCAGATTTAATAGAGTCAACGTTGCTTGTAGGTAAGTGAGCTTTTAAATCACCTAAATGTTGCTTGGCCACAAGAATTTAGGCCTATAGTGGTCGTCTTTTGAACCATTTTGATCGAATGCTTAAAAATTGATCGCGGAACCGGATCGTTGCGTTTAGATTTTACCATTATGGTCGAATATTGGCATGGTCGATTAAATCGTGAATTTCGTTCACGCCAAATTACTAAAAAGAAAATAAGACATCCGATGCTTATTAGTTGGTATTTTGGCTTAGGCCTAACACTTTGATGTTTTCTTACACCCTTGTAAATGCATTTTATCGATTGCGCGCTGGTTTTCTCGTTTAAAATACTACGGTCATAAAATGTCTGCATCGCAAATGATAGAAGTGGGAGGGACCCCATTTTTTGCTATTATTAATTCATTTTGGGAGTGATATGTCATCCGACATTTCTTGCTATTTAAAATTGTTTTTAAGAGTAGGCGTTTTGGACTTGTATGGACTCTCGGTCAATACCTGTAGGTGGCGTGCTAGCGGCTAACCCCTATGCGTTATTAGCATTAACCAGATCCTTCATTGTATTAATTAATCATAGTTTTTGATGTGCTGTCCCCGCTGCCTGTGTTGGAATTCGGGGGAAACCAGCATATTTACACGCTTTCAATTCCAATAAAGAAAAGTAATTGTTTTCTGACATTTTACCTGACAATGACATGTAAATAATTCTCCAGAAAGCGTCTAAAACTATAACCTCACGTAGCCTACACTTTGTTATATTAGCTGTAAGCTGGTTTCCATAAAATAATTTCCCACAACCAACCAATCATGATAACAAAATTTTACGTCTTGGCACTGTGACAATGCACCTAATAGATAAGTTGCGCAACAAAAAGCTAAGCGACAGATACTCCAAGCATTAAGTCTTTCGATCAAACACAAATTTACTGGATTAGTAACTTCTAGTACATCGTACATGTATTTCACTTCCAGCTTGTTTAAACCAGTTAAACCTACCTCGCCTTTCCTTGACCGCCACACGGGTTTTAAAAAGGCTGGCTGATGAACACTATTCTATATTATGTTGAAAATCTGTTCATCCTAACATTACCTAACGTACATGTAGTTTAGATGCATTAGTATTGTTTACTCGAGTTACAGTAATGAGATTAGTCTTAATGCCTTACCGTTAAAATTTACTATATGTTGGTAGAGACAGAAATTGTCATCGAAAAGCCCAATCCGACATTTACAGAAATTTAATTCAATAACCGGCTGCAGTCAATTAAAGTTTTGGTCTCCTTTAAAAGTTGTCACATCTGTAAAATATTTAGTAATCGCTAACAATAAAGATATAGGCTACTTTGAAGTGCTTGTAAATAAATAGAAAAATTATTTACTCGGCCAGCGTTCGCTCAGGTTTGTTTTGCGAATATTTGAAATGAAATTCTCAAAGTATCAAAGAAATTGGATAATGGATATCTTTCATTAATCAGACCTATTATCGAATATTGCTACCCAATATAGAGCTGCTAGATTTATCGATGTTAAATACTAGTAATATGAGAGGATTACTTGAGCAATCTAGTGATCGCATGTAGAAAATCGAATCCCTTATCCAGATCTGCCAATTCCCACTGACACTCACATCAAATCAATCAGTCAAAATGCAGCGATCCATGAATCACCGCTGTTCCCTCACACTTGGAAAAGCTGGAAAGACAGGAAATAGAAATTTAAGGGAAATTTAACATATCAATTACATTTCATTTGCTTTCGCATATTTTAAGGTGTACGTAGGTATAACAATCATGAAATGAAATTCAGGTCATAGGCTATAAGTCATGATATTGACATTGCGTGCATGAAATTATTTGCTGTTGATTGATTCACTGGGCATTTTACTTACATTAAAATTTGCTTAAAAGGAATTTACCTTTGTTGTTCTGATTTTTAGTAGGTTGTTTAATTAATGTAGACGTACTAATTTTCTGTCCCTTGATCCATCTAAGTAGAGCATGCAAAGTTGCTCTTTGAAATCTCAACGCAACTAACTTGTTCTTAAAAAAGGTGTTGAAACTCCATATTTTTAAAGGCTTTGCCGAATTTTAACGGCATAGAACATGAAACATCATGGAATTTACAGTACCAAATTCAGAAGACATCATTGTTTGTTATTAGTTATCACCAAAGTCAGGACATGGCACAGTCCTGCACCTATAAATAGGGAATTGCACCTTCATTTAATCATACAGCATTCCTTTCATTTGTTTATGTCATATCTTTACGTTTTCACTGGTCAGGGAAATTTGTTCAGGGAAGTTGGAAAAAATATGGTGGATCCCTGATTAATTACGGAATTAAAGCGCACTTTGCTCGGTTAATTGTGTTAACTTTCCAGTAAATGTGCGATAAATATATTTCGAAACATTCAGAATACCCTCTTAAAATTACAGAAGTTTTTTTTTCTACAAAAAAATCAACGCGTGTTCCTATTTCGAATAAGGATCCTTATTCCAGGACTGTTGATACTTCAGGTGCTCCTAAAATACATCCATAGTCTATATTGAATTTGAAAATCAAAATATTTTTACCATTAATTCCAAATCTGCTTACGAATCTGGACTGCGGTCTCAAGTTATTAACGAGAATTACGTGAAAGTTTTCTGAAGATTCGATGTTAATATTTTTATTTTCGTTTTGCACTTGATAAATTATTAAAGTTTTGAAAGTATGACTTGATCAATTTTCTTGGCTCCACGTCTATACACAGAAAAATATAGCGCCGTGGACTAAAACCACCACAAGATTTTGCAAAAAAATATCTCGTCGTGATACCCAAACCTAACATAACCTTGTGTGTGTAAATTTTGTAAATTATACAAGTCATTTTATAAGTTTCCTGGCTTATTGATAATATAAGCATACTATTTTAACTGTTTTGCAACTCCATTGTAACATGTTCTGCAATTCTTTAACTGAAGTGTAATTGTAAAAAATCTTTTGGTTTGTAAAGAAACCTGCAGCTAAAACAATAAAGGTTTACAATTATTTGTTTTCTTATTTTACGCTTGACACGGGTTCACATTTTTAGGTTTGTTATTTTAAAAGTACACCATCTCATGATTTTATTACTTCGTACACGTACTGGCATTCCTAGTTGATTATAACACGATTATAAAATAGTTGCTGTTGAATTCACGTAGGTGTAAATGGCGGATTAATTGCATAGTCACTACGCTTCCAAGTTCGATTCCAAATCGTGGATATTCCTCTTTCGATTTATGATAGGCCAATCCTAGATAAGGTAGATCTACAAACGATTTGACCTGCAGTGCGTTTGTGTGTGATGACTCAGATTTATCCACAGATGTTCATGTGTGGCATAATGCGTGACTAACACATCAACTATGGGTGTATTACTTTGTAAACGTTCCGCTACTCCTAGGTTAGCATGTATGACTAGTTGCTGGTACATTCAAAAGTTTAAAACCCCTTTGTTGATCAGCGTTTTATTCTTTAAGGTAAGATTTTAATAAGATGTAATATCATAAAATAAGAATAATTGCAGCCACTTCTTTGATTTTTTTGCTATTCATAACGGAGGAAAAATGATATTTCGTAATTAGACTGTACTTAGTGCTGTATGTTTTTGTACCAAGATTGGCAGCCATGTTGATTTAAAAAAAAAAACAATTGGTAACTGTGTTACCTGGTGGTCAAACTCTACAAAGTGGTTACATCATAATCGTATTTACCGGTACAAGTGGATTACATACTATGACTATGGTGCCTTATAAATCGAAATAGTGTGACTTGGCGGGGTTATTCAGATTGTGGTAAGGGGTTAAAAAATCAAGAAATTAGTGTGATATCATTTGTGTAGCCTACACTCTCGCAACTCCGATAAATCGATATTTCATATGGTTGCGATACTTTTTATTGAATCATAAATGCTGCTACCTTTTTTAAGTGTTTGTCATTTTCGACTGAATTTGTAAAGCAGTAGTTCTGAAATGGCACATTAAATGCTATTAGAATTATTTTCAAGATAACTTTTCGTCTTATTCTTCACCCAAATTGCAGTCATTAAACATTTCCTTGTATTTTCAGTTTAAAGTGACATAATTAGTACTTAACTTTCAGAAGGGAAAAAATCCGACCTCGAATTTATATAGGCCCAACTGTCGACTTCCTGTTTACTGAATTGATTTTTTTCAGTAATCTATACGAAAGAGTTCAGTGTCTTTAAGTATAATGATCTATACTCTGCTATTTCGATCACTAATCGATCCATTACAACATACAGTAATAAGCCAAGGGTTTAACCAATATTCCAGAATTAGAATGTTAGGCCGCCATTTAAAATAAATAAGATAGTGGTTGTCAGAACTCAAATCTTACATTCACTACGTTTACATGCGCGCTTAAAATTTACTCAGATTAAAAGAGTAGACAAAGTCAGTGGTGGCATGAGTTTACATAGCAGTATGTTAGCCGAAAAATTCAAAAATAGCAGCACGGACCTTGGGGGTGTGTCTAACGGAATGTGATAAAATGGGATGCAGCATATTTTGTCTGTACATTTGTAATAGCGGTCATAGATTCAGACATTTGTCCAAACACTAATTAGCGTTGGTGCTTTCTATTTAACAAAGAAACTATTCCTTAATTATGTTAACTTTATTTTGTTACTGGCTTAATTGACCCTTTCTCTCAGCAGATTTATCTCGTATGAATCTGGTTTTGATTTACCCAAACACAGAAAACGAAATCGCTTGTTTGAACCGTTTACATGGCCTGCTTAACTCAACTTAATACACCTACTTTGCTCAAACAACCCCCTCGAATTTGGCTGAACCAAGTAGGTTTTACTCGAGCCATTTATGCGGGCCGTGTGCTTACATGCACGTTTTTACATGACTCAAATTGAACTAACTGTTAAGTGTGCATGTAAACATAGTGGTTACATCAATTTACCTGGTTGAGTGAGTAATGAGGATTGAGTTTGATTTTCGATGAAATTTGATGAACAATTTGTGGTTTTTAGAGGACATTTATGCGGTGCTTCTAATGCCTACATTGATGGGAACAAATAATATAGTTTAGGCTTAAAGATAAATTAGTCAAATCAAACGACATGTAACAGGCTGAGCTGCATTCGATTGAAAATATCGCCTCGATTTTAATTGAACTTTTCTCATCCAATTTGGATAGTGTTAAGTGATAGTAACAGATAACTGCTTTTGACATTAAATACTATCAAATACAATGACTAGATGAAATTAGGAAAATTCTAAATTACATATGGAAATATTACATTAAAATGTACATTAATGTTTTATTCTCATGATTAAATTATAAAATGACCAACTGAAATACCGTATATTCCTTCGTTTTTGATCTAGTATCACAAAGCAAGGCCTTTTGTGCTAAAATTTTGCGTATTGTGGTGAATCTCGTCTGGGCTTTATGAGACTCTTCCTTCGTAGGCCGTGTTCCAATGATTGTGCTATAGGTTGTCATGGTAAATCGATTTTTGCAGGCACCATTTTGAATTTCTCCAGGTTGGGCAGGCAGAGAAGAGATTGCGATTAAACGATAGCTTGGCAGTCGGAGCATGAATTCCTCCCTTTGAAGCTCCATGTGACCACTAACTGTATCCGTTAGATGCTATTTCGTAGACTAGACTGCATGCTGACACCCTGTATTGATTTGATGAAAAAAATGAATGACGGTATTTTAAATCATATTCGACGAAATGACATTAATGGACTCCTACTGAAATGAGTTTTTATCCCTTGCTTTGCATAAGATGAATTCTGAGAATTGCTGTGGCGCCATCCAATTTAATTTTTTTTTTAAATTCAAAAGGCTCAATCGTTTTCTAATTTAAGAAGGTAGAAAACTGGTTGTCATACAGTACCAATGGTTTTTTTTCCTCATAAATAAATCTTGAACCAATAATGAGACAAGCTACATTGTATGTATTATAATTTATCGAAATATCGCAAGTACTGAAAGCCGGTTAATCTACGCAAAATGCCTCCATAAACTACTCAAACTAAAACTAACCCAACATTTTTAATTTTCGCAATGTTAGTGACCGTGATGTTGTTGTCCTCTATTATTACACGTGATACCTGCAACATTCATTCAAAAGGTTTTGCAAATATTGTAATTCTTTAGGTTTTAACGTGTAATATTCAAAAAATAAGGAATTAGTGAAATGGTAAGAAAACTGTCACCAACATTTGATCTTTGGCGTGTGCATTGCTTAAGATTGTTTCCGCATTTACTTTATTGGCAATCATTATGCCACGCGAATGGAGGAATTTGACAGCGAATGAATCTGCATAAGAATTATTTTTGCATGAATAAACTTGGATCAAGAATTGCCTCAGAATTGGAGAAAGGTTCGGCGTATCTCCTGCATGGCTTTTTAATAATATAAAGGTCTTTTAGGAGATCGGTAATCATTCCAAACCAACTGAGCTTGTCAGGATTAATGAGAAATCCCAGGTCCAATACCATAATTTTAAAGAGTTTCAACCATGCCGACAATAGTTGTGACTGCCGAATCCTTGCAATCATAGCTTTAAGATATACATCTATGCTAATTGTTTAATAGTGTTCCTACTGAAGTCTACATTTATCTTTTGCCTTGACCGCAGACCGCAGCAGAACTCGATTTGATTTTGCTAGAAATTAAGTGAATTGGCTGGAGATTAAGCCGAATTGATTTTTGCAATTTTTGGCTTTCAATTAAACCTAATTGTATTTTTTTTTCTTGGAGCAGTGTAATAAAGATGACTAAGAAATCACCATTCTTGGTGACGTTTTTTAAACAAATACTTGACATCTTGATGAAGTCCACGCAATATGATACCAAAATCAGTGAATAGTTCATGGTGTTTTATTGCTTTTTTCACATGCTATGGTATCTAACCACTTCTACGGAAGATTTCGCTTTTATTTTGTAGTAACTGTGTGAATCTCGCTGGTGTATTATTTCTAACACAATGAAAATGTATTGTTTGCCAAACGTGCTTCAAAACTGCACTTTTCTTTTCAGGGTTTTCAGCCGAAAGAATGTATGCTGTGATTAGTCGTTGAAAAAGTGATACAAAGGTTTAAGGATTAGCAAGAGAAACACAAGGTCGGGCAAGAAGATCTTTGCCAAGCAGCTCTTTGTGGTTTGGCACTGGTGATGCGAGAGATCCCTACAAATTTAGGGCCAAAAATGAGTAAACACGCCGCCCTCTTCAGTACAATAGAAGTTGGAGACACCAGGTTCACCATTCTTAAAAGATATCAGAATCTTAAACCCATTGGCTCAGGTGCTCAGGGAATTGTTTGGTACGTTCACTTATCTGTCAGAACCTAGAGAATTATGCTGGATTTCGTTTTGTTTACTTGGCTGCATCACTAGTTAGATTTAATTTAAGAATAAAATATATGACAATATGGAAAAGAAAAACTAAAAACTGATGTAATGTGGCACTTAAGAATTGTTGATTAAAACAGAATTCTAGCATTTCTGGTGAACCCTTCATATTACATGTCATCCTAAGTTGATACTACTCTTTGGTTAATTTTTTTGTTTCTAAGCTATGTATTTTTAATGTAGATTATTTATTCCTTCTAGCGCTGCATTTGATACAACGTCAGGTCAAAACGTTGCCATTAAAAAGCTCAGTAGGCCTTTTCAAAATGTGACTCACGCTAAAAGAGCTTATAGGGAATTTAAGCTCATGAAGTTGGTTAATCATAAAAATGTGAGTTATGCTCTTGCAAATGTAATATAGTTGTGATTATTTGTTTGTGTAGTGTTTAATCTCTCATTTGTTTGAACTTCATTAGATTATTGGTCTTCTAAATGCATTTACACCTCAAAAGTCATTAGAAGAGTTCCAAGATGTGTATGTATTGTCTTTTTCTATGTCAAGTTATTAATTTAGAGTCATTTCTTTCTTTTTCCATTCATCATTTTTTATTCATTATTCAGGCTGTAAAGTGTTCCTATATTTCCTATATTTTTTAACCCTTCCTATGTATTCCTATATTTTGAAAATTTATTTGAAACAGAGCTAAGATTTGCTTAAAAACCATCTAGACCCCTTTAAAGTTTGTAAGTATCAGACTTTAACAACTCCAAAACCTAGTCACTGTAACACCACGGACATATCACATCTTAATTGAGAAAGTGTTGATCGTGGTTAATTTTCAAGTCAAGTACCAGCAGTCCAAATCTGTGGGTGGATACACACCATGAAAACCTGGGAAAGTGAGGGAAATTTTCAAAAAAAAATTGACAAGTCAGGTGATCAATCATAATTTCAATCCAGGAGGTACATGTATCTCCTACACAGTTATTTCAAAGCTCGTATATAAATGAGATTAGATCAAAATCCATAATTTATAATTTATTTACAGAAATTTTCGCATTCGGCGTTTTTATAAGCAAATTTGCCCCCAAATTTATTCCAAAATTCACGATTTGTGATGGTTGTTTTCAAAAAATTTAGCCCGTGACGTTTCCTTAATTATTAATGTATAAACATTTTTATGCAGATATATGCCAAAATCGATAAGTTGTAATTTCGGTTATATTTTTTGCCTACAGTTTTGTTACACGTACTTGATATTGCTCAGCCATTTTTCTCACAACAATATAGGCAACTATATTACTACATTACTTGATATTGGTCAATAGGGTACCCTTACAGATCAGGGGGAAATGTTTAAGTGTAGGAAACGTTGGAAATTTGGGAGATTTTGACTTAAGCTGTTGGAACCCTGTTCTTCACATTAACATCTTTGCACTTTACACCACAAAACGATTATATTTCTTTACATTGGAAAGAGCTTATAGTACATACAGTAGCTTCTGCATTGTAAAATGCTAGCTGTACCAGTGACCAAGTCTTTTCAATGGTTCAGGAGTTGAAATGAAAACATCAAGTGGTAACAATGTGAGACATAATGTTAAAACTGAAAAAGAATTTAATGACCAGAAAACCACATTCTTCTCATTACCTTATAAAGATGAAATAAAGCTTGTTTGTGTAATGAAATGAAATTTGCTTTAAGCTTTTAAGTGTTAAATGTAATAAACCAATCGGAAACAGCTGGCCAAGTTTTGAACTTTTTAAAGTTAGAATCGCCACCGGTCACATGATGTAGTGACATTTTTTTATGTGCTAAATTTGTTAGTCTTCAAATATTGTTTTAAAAAAATCCTAAATTCTTCCTATACTTTTTATTTTTCCTATATTTCCTATGTTTATCTACCTCTGAACTGCTTTACAGCCTGATTATTATATAACTCAGGTACCTGGTTATGGAATTAATGGATGCAAATTTGTGCCAAGTTATTCAAATGGATCTGGATCATGAACGGATGTCTTATTTGCTCTATCAGATGCTTTGTGGAATTAAGCATCTCCATTCTGCTGGAATCATCCATAGAGTAAGTCAGGATATAATTTAAGTTAATTTTAGTAAATTGTAATGGCTATGTAATGTGTTTTTTTCCGTAGGATTTAAAACCAAGTAATATTGTGGTGAAGTCTGATTGCACATTAAAAATACTTGACTTTGGGCTGGCCAGGACTGCTGGCACTACATTTATGATGACTCCTTACGTAGTCACACGATATTATCGTGCTCCTGAAGTCATTCTTGGAATGGGTTACAAGGAAAATGGTTAGTAATTATAAAGGTCATTGCATTCCCTACTTTAGATGCATTGATACCAGACAACTGTTAACGCAATTATTCTCTTAAGTATCCATGTGAAACTGCTTATTTCTATGCCAAACTAAGACTAACTGTAGGCCGAGGGTTAAATGGCATTTCGTGGTAATAATTTGGGTTTGTTTTAAAATTAAAATATGAAATGTGAATTGTACATAATTCCATTGAAACCTTGCAGGAAAAAGGCTCATCATCTTAAAATTTTAATGGATAGGAATTTGAATTCCATGATTTAACGCTGTGTAGGTGAATTAATCTGCAAATAGCATACGCAGAAGAATTAAGCTATATTTATATGAATGTGCTTTAAATTTTTTAATGCTTGGTTCACTTTAACGTGATTGTTTACAAATACTTTAAAATGTTAATCATATTTTTTTAAAATTTACAGTTGATATTTGGTCTGTGGGCTGTATAATGGGTGAAATGATCAGAGGTGGAGTGCTGTTCCCTGGTTCTGATCGTATCCTTTGAAAATGTGGTCGTTAGCTTAGTATGAGGTATATTTAATTTTATAACACCTTTTAAAGTACAGTGTAATTATATCTTCATTGGAAATCGTTTTTGAAGAAATTTGTATTAGTATCACATATGTGCTGTAAATGTATTTTTGCATAAACATGAAATACGCTTATCTTCTTTAACATGCTATTAAGACATTGATCAATGGAATAAAATTATAGAACAATTAGGAACTCCTTCCCAAGAATTTATGAAACGTTTGCAACCTACTGTAAGAAATTACGTAGAAAACAGACCGAGGTACCCTGGTTACTCGTTTGAACGATTGTTTCCTGATGGTTTATTTCCTCAAGAAAGTCCTGAACACAGTAAACTAAAAGGTAGTTCGAATTCATTTGTTCTACCCTGTTGTAATTTGTCGATTTAAGAAAACTCATCCGCTATTTTGGGTGTGTCAATTTTAGCCAGCCAAGCAAGAGACTTGCTTTCAAAAATGTTGGTGGTTGATCCTGAAAATAGAATATCTGTTGATGATGCTTTAATGCATCCTTACATTTATGTATGGTATGAAGAAAGTGAAGTGAATGCGGTAAGTCATAATTTTAAGGCAGATTTAATCACTCATGGTTTTTATTTTTGTTTTTAATTTTAGTTGATGTCTTTTTGCTTTGTAGCCTGCTCCTGGCCCCTATGATCATTCAGTGGATGAGAAGGAACACACAGTGGAGCAGTGGAAAGGTTGGTTGCACTTTGAATTGTCAAAGGCGTTGTTCCCCTCACCGGGGAAATTTCGTAACATGCATCACCAGGAGAAAGAAAAGCGAAAATATTAATTATATTTAGGCTTAGTTGTTTCTCAATAAATAATATCTTTCTTGAAACAATAAATTATCATTGTTACTGAATCTATGTTGGAGATTCGTTGCTCGGTTGTTGGATAACTTATTTGATGTCTTTAAAATGCTTTCAATAATACATGAATATGAAAGCTATTGGGAATTTCATATTTACATTTCTGTCAACTTGAATTGTTGGTCATTTCGACGTGATATACTGTACAGCGACATTCCGTTTTGCGTAGCCTCACATTTACTTATGGCCCATGCTGACCCACATTCGTTTATACAAATACTTTTACAATGACATAAGTCATTACCAGATCTAGTTTAAACCAAACATTTTTCCAATAATTTCCAGTAAATAACGTTCTGTATGAACTATGGACACATGCAGGTCTGATTTCACATTAGTTTGTCTTCTAATTGGTTTGTTTTACATGTATGTGTGTATATTAACATGTGCCTACTTAAGCAGATAAAAAAGTCGGAAATAAGGGAAAAATTATAGTTTCACTTTTAAGTACTCACTCTGGCCCTAATTCCTATGTAAATGCAGAGTATGTCTGCATATTATAAAGTTATGAATTGGGATGGCCTTCAGTTGTTACAACGTGGAAATAACTGATTATTTTTGCAACATGTTTAATTAAATGATAATTAAAAATGAAATTTTTTACAGAACTGATATACAAGGAAGTCCTAGAATATGAGTGTACCCATAACACCTTGGGATCAGTTCGGGCTTTAGCTAATGAGCTAAAATCACAGCCAGGTAATTAATATTTTGTCTGATCACATGCAATGAACCTTCTCAAACCTATCTGCATTCTATCTAGTACAGAAGCATCGATTAAGAGATAAATAAAAACATTCACATTGACCACGTGATGTTGTATATTATCATTTCCAAATCTTTAGAGGATGCGTTATTATTGATAGTTAAAATCTCTTGCTATCAAATACTGTACGTATATACAGACTGGTATGATAAGTTAAATGGAAAACGTTAAACTTCAGGTTCATTGCTATCAATAAATGGCTCACGAGAATCATTCATCAATTTTATGGTGTAGCATAGCTGTTGCCATCATAATATTAATAATGTTATCATTTTCTGTGTTCTTGAAGATGGGAATGGAGAAAGGGATGATGACGGAATTGCTTCTGACCAGTCGTCTTCGAATGGCGCTGGCAATTCTTACAATAGAAGGAGATAAAAGAAGCGGAAACGCGAGTTACCAGTCCTCATCTTCTGCATCTCGACTACAATAACCAATCACTTTTCTCTTTTCTTCTACGATGAGTAGAAATCCCACTTCACCAAGAAGATGGTCCCAAATTAGGCCACGTGTTACATACCTGTTGTGTTTTCATATGGAACGAAGATACTGTCGTAGGTTTATGCGCTTGACGAGACCATACGCAGATTGGGTCAAAACATGGCTGAAGTAAAGTAAGTTTTGACTCCTCTTAAATATCTATTGGAATATATGGTCTCGGTTTTTGAGTGTGTATGCAATTGTGCAAATAACACTGCCGTCAAAAAAATGTTGGATGTCAAGACAGTGGATCCTATGTGACAGCTATTTCAAAGCAGCAACAGTTTATGGTTCATAAAGATCGCGAGACAGGAAGTCGAACAGTTCTGTTTCCATCAACAGCAAAGCAAAGCAGAATGACGAATTGACGTAGTTGAATTTGCCCCATCACTAATCCATCGACTGGACGTTTTCAACAATAACTGCGAAATTGTCTGTGTGCTTTACCATATCCGTTTTAGTTCTCCTAGAATAGCAGCTAGATGAAGTACTAGCCAGAGAAACTGATTGTCCCGCTGCCACTTTGGCTCTAGTAACTCTGAAGAGGCCGCAGCAACATTGCCAACTATCTCTTCTTATGTTTATCTTTCTCTTCTCCTCGCACGAAAACCTCTTCTTGTATACACTACCAATCATAAATGTATCTGACATAAGTAGCACAGGCGTCAATCTTGAAAATTAAGACGTGTCGTTTGAATCGTGTTTCAGCAATTACTTCGGTAGTTGTGTACCCTATATAAATGCGGTAAGTGTCACAGACACTTCCAGGGACTGATTTATACACACAACGTTTGTCATAAATCATGATGAATGCACGATGGACTTTTATGTTTTCTGTTTTTTATTGTTTAAATTTTAAACAGTTGCAAATTTTTAGCATTATTGGAAGATAAAATGGCGATGATTGATTGTATGATTATCATTATTATCGTTTGTACATTTTGTTATTTATTATCGCTGACGTATTCCATTAGACTGAAAGTCTTTAGTTCCCTAGCTGCAATATACTGCTTTAAGGGTAAAAAACTTCATTTAATAAAAGACTGATGAAATACGACATAATTTTAAATGTGCATTTATCTGTAGTAAACTGTTCTAGAACTAAGGTATTTCCAGGTAAAACCAGATACCTTTCCCCTATCTTAGTAATTTTGTTGCCTCAGGCCCGTTTCGGATTCACAGGTCAGCAATGCTTCGGTAATTTCCTTTATGCCTTCAAAAATTGAAATATTGACTAAAAAGGAAAAAAATTATACAAAAGTACATAGCAAGTTTAAACCAGGGTGTCTGGCTTTCTAGAAAACCAGCAATCGTCCTTGGCGTATATATTTATATTGTACCTGATTCATCTTGTTGCTCAAATTAGAACAAACCCCCATTTGTCATTTTCTTATTGTCGTTTTTGGAACTTTTCTTGAAAAACGAACGCATTGCTTATTGTTCTGAAATTTCTTGAGAGAATTCAAAATTGGTTTAGTTGGATGCAGAAAACAGATACTAGTTTCAGAATATTGAGATATTTGTTTCATTATTTCTCAAAGATGTTCTCATCGAAAACTTAAAACCTAATTAAGTATGAGACCTGTAGTGTATTTTGAATGAGATTGACAGAGAAATATTGAATAATGGTTGGAAAAATACTGGTAAGGAATCTGGTTGGACACCCTGATCAGCACTTGACATTTTTTATAACGTTTGCCAAAATCAAATTTTAGGGAAAACGTTTTTTATAAAAGATAGGTTCGAAGGACTGGCAGTCCTCAAACTTACATTTGTTTACATTCCTAAAAAAGGCGTCAGTCGCATAACGACACTTAAAGATGATAATAATAATATTAATTTTTTTTTTTTATGAAGCTTGATTTCTCTGAAATTATCTTCCCATTAAGGGGCTACTATGCAGGTTATATCGGAAGGAATGCGTCTAGCATACCTAACAATGATAACGTGCAAATTTGTTTTTATGTTAGAACTTAGTAAGCTTTTATACAGTATAGTGCAATGTTTTTATATTATTTTTGAATGCACAAATGTTTGCAAGCAAGGCAAATAATTTAATATTGTTTAATTTCAACTAATTTTACAAATCGTTCAGAGAATACTGAATTAATAAACATCATGGTCGTGTGATAGTCAAAATATGGTGAGGTAGTTCATCCACTGATGTTGGTAGAGGACTGCCTGTATTGGTGCAAACTAAGCTTACCCATATGTAAGTGAAAAGCATTATTCAGATTAGGCAAATGAATGTGCGATTTTTCATGCTGCTCATGGTATGCATACACGCTTTTACATGTAGCAAGCAGCATACAAAAAAATGTGATATTCTGCCTATCATGAATCTGTCTTTTAAAACTGAAAACCTGTCAAAAAGGATCAATTTAAGCACATTCTTTACGCATCGTTTAATTCAATATGTTTGGGGCTAATGAAAATTCCAGCACTTGTTTCGGTGATCTGCGTTCCTTTATTGGTCATGTTCTAGTGTATCGCTTTACATTTTATTGTCGTTTCGCAGCAACCTACTGATGCTAGATATAGACTTAGAAGTTGCATATATGATAGTCGTATAACCTTTAAAAATGCTGCGTTCAAGTAGAGATATCGCACAATTTTTCTCCTAGAATACAAGCGGTTTGTCCTCGAAGGCTTTATGTCAATTGAAGAATTCAGTTGTATAGGAAAAAATTGGTCATTTGTTCATAGCTGTAGTACAGTAGCTTGGTTTCAAATGTGAAACGTGTATGTCAGGTTTTTTATAAACTCTGACTTCTAGTGGGTGCATGTTTTCTTGCCATTACAAACGACGCTTCTCCTGTCCAATGGGCATGTGCTGGAGAAACATTTCCATAGTTTAGATGACGTCCCTGTTAGAACTGAAGGGTTCCCACTTAAAAAAATGAAAATATTCAGGAAATAAAAATTTAGTCATTTCATTAGGAAATGTTTCTAAAATTAGTATATTGGCTTTCTGTAGCTGTTAATGCATAACTTCCAGAAATAATTTTTTAAAATGTTTTGTCGACTTTTTTCTAGGGATAAGATTACAGGTGGGATCAGGCTTGTAGTGAAAAATGTTGGCATGATGACTACTAAATATCCAGGAAAATTAAAAACCATGACATTCAGTGTTTATATTATTTATTATGGGAGTTCCTGTAAACGTCCATTTATAAAAGGTTTTGTGAATTTCATGAATAAAGAAATAAGTGGGAGCCATGTTGTAAAAAGCAATATGATAAGATCATTCTGCAACTTTTGAACTTGGACGTTTCTTAAATATGATTTTGTAATGTCAACTAGATTATAGATTTATTTATGAGGTAGGCTACCAACTATAATTACTATACCCAAGCTAAACCTTGCACCAAATTGGCTGTAGAAAATGTTTTGGTCAACGATATTACTGGACCCATTTTACTTGACAATGTTTTGCAGAGATTGGTCTTACCGGCCATGTGAGATTTTTTTAATCCACCAAATACGTATTTGAAGCACAACTTTTGATATTAGAAACAAATGCTTATTATTTATTGTTGGTATTATTTCCCAAGTTGGAAATCTTATTAAGTAGCAAAAACTTGCTACAAGTGCAATTTGTTTATATAACTTTGTGCAGGTGCGTTATTTCAACAATTGTCATGAAGGTGCATTGTGATCCTTTTAAATTGTTTTTACATTTCGTTGTACAAACCGATTACTTGATTTGTTAAATGTACAAACGTAATCAGACATGAAACAAAATTTGAATGTTTTGTGCTACCCATCCTTCTGATTTGTTTGTCTTCCATCTCGATTACTCCTTTCCTTATACTCAGATGAGCCGATTTGTTACAAATCTGGGGAAAAGAAGTAATATTTCCATAAGTGAGATTTTGTTGCAATAGAGACTGCCATTCACTATCAACTCTGCAATAACTATTTTTGAACCATTTGATGGCTTCTGAAATCTTTTGTCGTTTATCTTTTGCAGTAAATTTTGTCTTAAAAACATTTGATACTTAATATTAACTTTTAGGTTAATATGAAATTGATAAATTAAGACATCTCAGAACAACAACTTCTAATAAATGCGGAAATTATTGATTTATCTAATTAAGTTTTGAATTGCAACATTTTAGATTTCGAAAAAGCTCAAAAATAAAATTTAAAGAAAATGTATACCATTTGTTTTAAAATATTTA